>VWZE01004274.1:85571-111235 GCA_013396675.1 Eubucco bourcierii
CCCATCTGTCCATGTCTTGTTCCAGAACTCCTTCAGTCATTCTGTGGGCCTGTCTTTGTCTAACATGCTCTGATTCTGAGGTAAATTCCAAACAGAGGCTTTAGAAAACGGGAGGAGAGTGGGACAAGCCCCGTATAAAGAAAGTTTAGGATAGATGTTGTGCGTTCTTTCCCATGCAGCATTTCCCCTTCTGACAGGCAGCCCTACAGACTGCATTCGCGATTGGACTCAACCAAAATGCTCCTCCAGAAGTACTGCTTAAGAAAGACCTGTGGGGTGTGATCCTTAAACTGGAGAGGTTTAAGGACCTGCCTAGGACCAAGAGGGATCCCTGACTCCTCCTGACCACTAAAGTTAACTGATGTCTGCATCCTAGAGCAGACATCACTGTGCTGTCGCTGTCGAGCTGTGTCCTCCCTGCTGTCAGCGGTTTTCTATGCAGAAGAATGTGGAATGGTTTTGAGTACCACCTGCTGACTAAGAGTGGGCTCATGTTGCAAACCTCAGACAGAAACCGAAACTTCCCTCGCACTCAGGCGTGCTAAGGATAGATCACCATGCAGATAGTTTCTTTCCAGAGTCTGGGAGGGTGTTGTATCTCTACAGCTCATCTTCCTCCCCTCCATTCCCTTATCTCCCTTTCCTGAGGCTTCCTACGCATCCCCCACTGCACGGAATATGGCAAGAGGGTGAGAGACAATCAATCTCCTGCTCGTTTTCGTCTACTTCCCTTAAAAAGATTGCTGAAGCTGTTACAGTCATTAAAGCTAGGGGAAAGAAAAAAAAAAATCCAACCATGCTGTGAAGCATTTCTGCTGCCAGCCTGTGTGTGGTAGGAGGAGAATTTCCTTCAATCAGCAAGTCCGTAAGTTGCCCCAGATATGCAATGCACGCTGGCAGGGGTGGCATATGGCTTTATCAGCATTCTTGTTGGGAACAAGCTCCATATAGTAACCCTGTCATGCAGGAAGAAGGCAGCATATTGCAATTTGTGTTGGTAAACCCTTTATGCTGTTGTGTTACTATTACAGATATGATTGTGTCTGGCATTAGGAAGTATTTCAGAAATGTTTTAGGACATTTTGGCTCACTGTACCAGTTGCATTGCCTGCATGCCTCCAAGCAACGAATCCAGGCCTTTTACTCATCTCGAGTCCAGCTTCACGCAGCAGAAGGAGTCTTCTAAAATAATTTCATCCTCCTGCATATAAAAATCATTCTGTTTTTTTAATGTTGTGAAGGTTTGGGAGTTCCCTGCCCCCCCACACTTTGTAAAATGACCCAGACTAGAACTCAGCCGGCTGGAAGTTAAGGACTGAAGCTCTATTTACAGCTCAGCACAATGTACGAGCAGATATTTACACTATAGACAGGAATAGTTACAGACATAGACAAGTTAAAGGGAATACAGAAACACAACTCCCCTGCCAGAAATCAGAGACCCCAGGAGGGGCTCCCAACCACCCTTCCACCTTCTCCCCACCCCTGTACCTTACCCCAACGTTTGCCTTATGCGCTAGGTGAATTAGGAGGATCAACCAGGTGGGTTAGAAGAAAAGTGGTTAGTGAAGATTAATCAGCAGAGAAGCCAGAGCCAGAAGCTGCTAGACCACCCCAGACTCTGTGCTGTGTCCCCTGAGAGACACACACAGAGACTCACTTATCTCTGTTTATGTTCTTTTCCCAAAACAATTTTCAGCAAGCCTATGAGTGAAGTAGACATCACCATGTTTTCCTTTCACAGCCTATAGTGTAATTTTCTCTATTAAAATGTTCTAATTAGCCTCAAACCAGCACAAATGTATTTTATATTAGACTCTTCCAAGGCCAATACAAAAGGAGGAGCAGGAATTCTTTCCCTTTCCTTCTGTCCCTGCCATGGTGTAAAGTACTGCAGTGTGATTATTTAACATTCAGTGAACTGGAAATTCTGCCATGGGCAGTGGAGTTTTGGTGGGGGCAAAAAAAAAGACTTCTCTCTCTAGAGAGAAGCTTTGATGCTCCTTAGTGGTTTGAGACTAGTTATGAGTATGAGACAGGCAAACTGCAGATGGACAGAGTCTGGATGTCCTTATGTATAGTTCTACTCTTTGTCAGTATCTTTTTCCCAAACTACTACATTAGCTACTGTGTCTGCAGAAGACCTGTGGACCCAGGCATGAATGTTATGAATGTCACACCAGTATCTGGAGCAATTTATGGAGGTTCTTGGGGTTTTTTTGCTTCTTGTATGCTTCCTTGGAAACAGTATGCTTTGCAAAGAGCCTCAGATTTGGTTTATTACTTGATTGCATATAAAGAGCTTATTAAAAAATGAGCAACAATAACCATGTAATTCACATTACTTTTGTTATCATCTTAAGTCCTGTACCGATGGCTGATGTTTGGCATAGGCACTGATAGGCAATTTAAAACTAAACAGACTGAAAATTTAGCTTTTGGAGGTTGTTGGTTGGTTGGTTTTGGTTTTTTGATGGGGGTTTTTGGTTTTTTTTTTTAAGACTTCAGCAGTACAACTTGTTAATGTTGCTGTACTCACTGTTTCTTGAGACTTAGAATGAAATCCATAAGAAGCTAGTCAGTCTCAACACATTGTCTAGGAGGAGTTCAGGTACTGAGGCTCAAGGTTTCCAGAGCAGCTCCTTTTCCTTTCAGACTCCGAAAGTAGGAATCATTTTTCTAGCTCAAAGTGTGCTGTCCTTTTTGACCTTCTTGTCCAGCTGCAGCAGACTGGGCTGCTCTTGAGAAGGTGTCCTCCTGCATGAGTTGGGCCGTTCAAAGCCTCCTCCCTGCCTTCATACCAAGTAGTGAGATTGAAGAAACATAGAATCACAGAAAGGTAGGGGTTGGAAAGAACCTCCAGGGATCACTGAGTTCCAGCCCCCTGCCAAAGTACGATCACCTGGGGCAGATCACACAGGAATATGTCCAGACAGGTTTTGAAAGTCTCCAGAGAAGGCAACTCCACAGACTTCCTGGGAAGCCTGTTCCAGTGCTCTGGCACCCTCACAGGAAAAATGTCTTTGCTCACATTGAGGTGGAACTTCCTTTATACCAGTTTATATCCATTGCCCTTTGTCTCATTACAGGACACCATTGAAAAGAGACAGGCACCTTCTTCTTAACACTCACCCTTCAGATATTTATAAATGTTCATAAGACCTCCTCTTTTTCTTCTCCAGACTAAACAGCCCCAGATCTCGGAGCCTTTCCTCATAGGACAGATGTTGCAGTCCCTTAATCAGTCTCTCCACTGGACTCTTTCTAATATAACCCTGTTCCTTTTGAACTAGGGAGCCCAGAACTGGACACAGTACTCCAGATGTTGTCTCACCAGGGCAGAGTAGAGCGGGAGGAGAACCTCGCTTGACCTACTGACTACGCTCTTCTGAATGCTCCCCAGGATACCATCGGCCTTCTTGGCCACAAGGGGACATTGCTGTCTTGTGGACAACTTATTGTCCACCTGGACTCACTTATTTATTGTCCACCAGGAGTCAACCAAAAAAACTGTACCACACCCCAGAGCAGAGTCTGGTGGGCTTGAGAGTGCTGCTGCAATGTACTGAATAGCAAGGTGGAGTCAGCTTGAGCTCCAGATGGTCACTAACTCTCACAAGGAGAAGGACTCTGATAGCCTTCAGTATTTTGAGAAGAATAGTTCTTGACTGCACTCTGAGGTGTGCCTTCCTAGCCTGAGGTCATGGCAGTGAGGTGAAGAGGCAGTGTAAGAGCAAGACCATTGGTGCTTCCCTTCATCCTCTAGAAACAGGCTGCACAGAAATGTCTAGCAGAGAGGAAGCCAAAATAAAAACCAGATAGAAACAGCTAAGTAAGTATCCAGTCGACCAACAATAGAGCAGAAATCATTTCCCCTGGGCTCCCAAAAAGGTGCTTAGGAGAGGAAAAGACAGGCAGACAGGCAGCAGCAGCTTCCCAATCATTAAACGTTTTTTCCTGGTCTTCTCTGTGGCAGCTTGCCTGCAGGTGGTTCCCCTGGGGCCCATCCTTCTCCCACAGAATGTTTTCTCACCTCAGTCTTAACCCATCGCTTGCCCAGCTGCTACTGTGTATCTTCTGGGAGCCCTCTTGCTGAGGCTGAAGGTCGAGGCATTCTGGATGTAGTATCAGCTGAAATATTACTGAGTTTTGGGAGTGGGGTATTTTTTCCTTCTCTTTACCTTCTTTTTTTCATGCTCATGCATTACCTTTCCCCATCCAAATGGCTCTTGCTTGCAATGAAGTGGTTGGTCCTGCACATAGAGCAGGCACCCCCGTGGGCAACTGACACCTTGAGGCCTTGAGTGAGCTGTACTAGTGGGAGGTGTCCTTGCCTATGGCAGGGGCTTGGAACTAGATGATCCTTGAGGTCCCTTCCAACCTTACCATTCTATCATTCTATGATTCTATGACATACCATCAGCAAAGAGCAGGCCAGTGCACTCTCCTGCACAAAAAAAAAAATCAATTACTTAATATTTTATTAAGAATTTTGTTATTAATTCTATTTTTTTTTTCATTTTCTCCCTTTTCCAATATTGTTGTCCAGCTCCTGTCCTAGTCCTTTGCCAGACCCTCCACCCTGAGTGCTCAGGTGTGCTTTACAAAGTTTTCAAACCTCACAGAATCACAGAATGGTAGGAATTGGACAGGACCTCTGGGGATCATCTAGTCCACCTGCCCTGCTAGCAAAGGTTCTCCTAGAGCAGGTTGCACAGGAACACATCTCTGTGTGTTTTGAAAGTCTCCAGAGAAGACGACTCCACAACTCCTCTCTTCCACCTCCCTTTTAACCGAGTGGGAGAAAGCTCAAAACCTAAAGGATTCCTCACAACCTCTCTGCAACCTTTCTGCTGTTTGGCCTGCAACCAGAGCGGTCCCTCTCCAGAGCAAGCAGGGAGCATATTAAATGAGGGATCAGAGGTCTGAGCCAGTTCTGTTGGTTCATTCATTCCCTTAGCACTGCTGGTGTTCACCTCTAAAGCAGTTTTCTGAGCAGGATGAGGAGGATACATAATTATAAGTGAGCGTGCATGGCACTGCACAGAGGTCTGCCTGGTGAATGTGTTCTTGCAGTACTAACCATGGATCTTAAAAAAGATTTAAAAGCAAACAAACAAACAAAACCCCAAACAAACAACCAAACCAAACAAAAAAAAAATCCAAACACAAAATCTAAACCCAAGTTAAGTAAGGATGAAATAAACAAGCTCTGTTTACTGTCACCAGACTGTGATGAAAAAGAACTGCTGCTACAGAGACCCAAGAGAAAAAAACAGAGTGAGCTCCCTGCCTCACATCTCCTCCTGAAGCTGGGCTATAGATACAGAGTTTGCATTGTGCCCTCACCACTGGCAATTTGGGTTGCTGCTGGGATCATTAGAGGAAAAGGGAACTGAGATGAAGGTACTGCTGATAAGTGGCCTCTTTTAGCCTCCCAAGTCATCACCATTGACTGAGACAGGGAAGGAGAGAAGCAGTCTCTGTGCTACCCATAGTTTGTACTAGAAAGGAGAAGGTAAGTCAGAGATGAAAGGGAATGCTCCTGCATTCTTACCATCAAATTGCCTGTTTTGAGACCTGCAATACCTTCCTCCATCTCCTTTGATGCCTCCCCCTTCCACACTCTCCATCTTTCCTGAAACCTCTTCCACGTTTGCCTGATGCTCTGTCATGTAGCATCCTCTCAGCATAGTGAGAAATGTATGGCTGTGATTTGTGACTCATTACCTGAAAGACCAGTGATCAGACCCATTCTCTGAAGTGGCCTATGCCATCCTTTCCAAAAAGGGGACATGCCAGCAGCTGTGCCTCCAGCACTCCTCACTCTGCCATCCCGTGATGGCAGTTCTGGAAAGGTTTCCAAGAGGACAACAATATTCTGTCAGTCTGTGATTCTGTGATACTATGGGCAAAGATGGCCTTGCTGACTGTCACCTTTTGTGCTTTCCTTGGGAACAAGAAATCCTCTGTCTTATGTCTGTACCTCTGTCTTTTGTCTCTGTCTACACACTCCCCCATGTAAATCTCTGCTTCCCTCTCTACACCTCTCAGAACTGGTACTACCACTGTTCCTCTCCAAGACCATGGTCAGCTGAGTGCAACCAAGGGTAGCCTCAATAATCCAGTATGCTGGGACATAAATGTGACTGGGGTCTGAGGAAATAGCTACCTTGAGGGTGTAATTCTTGTAACTCCAGGAGAGTATGAGCATGTGTGTAGGTGCAGGATGCCACTTTAGAGCTGACCATAAGAAGCACAGGAGCACTCAGAAGCCGGAGGCTGCCTCTCCTTCAGCTCCTGCTAATCATGGCTGTGGAGCTGCAAGGTTGCTGGCATAGAGGTCCAAGGGCCATGAGAGAGGTCAGGTGTGCGAAGGATGGCAGGTAAAAAAATCAGTGTGGGGTGAATGGAGACTTCCTCTAGCTGAGTCACAGTTGTTCCTGATTACTGGTTTGATTTTTGCCTTTGAAAGCCCAGGACCGGGCAGTTGTCTAAGCAGTGTGTCCTGGGCTGGCACTGAATGATTGTCTTATAAAGCTTTCCATCACAGGAGAATGCTGGAGCCAGCCAAAGCCAGGCACATAGTCACTCTAATGCAGTTCAGTCCAAGAGGAGGCAGCCTGAGATGCCAGCTTGGAGAGGGCCAGCAGAGCTGAGCTGTCCGACCGTCTCCCATCAGAAAGCACCACAGGGAGCAGCACGTTGTTGCTGACAGAGGAAAGGGCATGCAACTCCTTACTTGCCATATGCCAGTCCAAGATGCTATCGCAGAGCCATCTGTGGGTCTGTGCCCGGTTAGTGCTGCCTCAGCCTCTCCAAGCAGAAAGACAGCCTTGGAGTGATGACTACAGAGAAAAATCATTGTAACAGGGAAACAAACAAACTGAAAGAGATGCTCAGAGCTCCTGCAGCCTGTTCAGAAAGGCTATCATGTCAGAGGAGAGCAGCATTTGACCGATAGAAGCTGATCTGTGTTACTGAAAGAACATGTAGTGTCATATTGGATAATATCATCCCATTCTCTGTGTCTGGGTATATCTTCCAGCTTTTGATTTCTCTTAGCTTATCCTGCTGTGACACTTCCCATGCAGTGGCATGGGATAAGCTCCCTCACCTCTACGCTGCTCGAGGGATGATTTTTTTTTCTTTATCAGAGCACACTCCATAAAGACATTGGATACTGGGCTAAATCTGCCCTCTTAAGATTTTACCTGGGGGGGAAAAAAAAGAAAAAAAAAAAAAAAGGCACAACCTAAAAGCTTTTAAAAAACTTAGAGAGATAGCAGGTGCAATAGGGCAGAGCTGTGCTCTGTGGCCTTATCTCCTCTCCTGGGTGTTACTGGCTGCAGTGTGCAAGCAAACTGCAGCAGCTGTGGGAGCAGCTGCCCTCAGCCTGAAACAGTACCACCACCATTAAAAAACACACAGAAATATCAGAAATTCTGTTTGTGGCTGCACTGTCTGAGTCAGATGAGCTGAGCTGAGCTTACCATGTGAGGAACCACAGGGAGCAGTGGCACCCAGCACATGATAAGGGATGCAGTACCAAAGTCTCATTGGAAAGTCATGAAAAATGGCTGGGTGGAGGAAGAAGCAGTGCAGCCCTTACTGCAGCAGAACAGCTGAGATGGCTCTGGATCAGATCCTGAGCAGGATGAGCTGGGAGAATCACAGCTTTCCTTCTCGTGGGAGTAGCTTTTATCCAGCCTTACTTGCTGATACTGTTGTTGTAACTCCTCAGCAGGGAGGAGGGTGGGCTGGCAGAGGAGTATGACTGTCACCATGGGAGAGGGAACCAGGAGGATCTTGCTGAGGGCAAGGCCTGGGAAAGGGTTGTGAATCAGCAGTGTACACTTGCTGAGACACAAAAGGGTCTTCAGTGGTGATGCTCTCCATTGCTATGCCGTGCTGCTCTTCAAGAGTGACAGCCAACAGCTCAGTGTCATTAGGCAGAGATGTGTTTGGCCTGTGGCAGACTCAGCATGTAGTGTAGCCATGTCTCTGGGACAAGAAATTGTGATGGCATCAGCTCAAACCTCTGCCAGCAGCTGAGAGCATGCAGGAATGCATCCCACTGTTGCCTTGATCACCATAGAGGCTGTTTCAAGAAGCCTGAGCGCTGTCTTCCAAACTGGGCTCTCAGCCTGAGGCACTGGTGGAGGGGAACCATCATACTGGCCTGAGACTGCAATGAGTGGCTTCCTGGGGTATGTCTTCCCCTCTACTGACTAACTGCACAGAGAGACTGGGAGACAACACACCTTGCTCGGGGCCAGCATGTTATTCTTGAAAGCCAGTGCCAAGTGAGAGGGCTGTCAGGCTCAGAGGGCTGTCAGGCTCTCTGCGCTCTCCTCCAACAGTGCTTGCACCAGGTGTAAAGGGAGCTACTGGAAGCTCACCCTGACCAAAGTATCTGGCTACTTTGTTCTGCTCTCTGCATCACTTCCATCCTTTTCAGTGCTGGTGCAATACCTCAGAGAAGGTACTCAGCTTATTACCTTCTCTGCCTGCCTGATCTTCCAACTCTTTTCTCACCTGTGCCAGAAGTGCAGCTGGGAGACAGAGCAGCTCCTTACTGCATGGCTCAGGTAGCAATACCCACACTGTTTTTTCAGGGGCAGCTGTAAGGAAGGTGGCTTATGTCCCTCATCCTTTTCCTCTGGTGCCCCTGGCAGAAGGAACACTGTTGCATTACACCAGCATTTAAGATATAATAATAATTAAGAGCTTTCTGATGAACATGGTTAATTTCCCATTCTAAAAAGCTGCTAAGGCAGCACCTTTTGCCCATTAGCATATTTGCAAGGTTAATGTAGTGTACTTAATAAGATAAATAATGCTTGTCATGATATTTCAGGCCAATTTTGAAGGGAGGGAATAAAAAAATATTTTGCTTAACATCTTAAGTTTTTGCATGGTCAACTTTCAGTTAACTGCTGAGCTACTGCTAAGTCTTGAGGTCCATTATTCACTTTTCTTTTCCTTGACAGGTGCTCACCAGCACTTGTAGAGGGTTAAAGGAGATTCAGAGTACAGATGGCATGGATGAGCTTTTAAGTGAGCTCTCAGTGACTGCCATGATAGACATCACTTTGGGAATTTGGACAGGAAGGCAGAGAATCCATAACAGGCTGAAGGAAAATGATGTGAGATCAGGGACAATCTGAGTGGGCAGGAGGTTGGTGGTGGTACTGACCTGCAGGAGAGGGTCTGAAGCTTGAAACAAGGATGGCAAGCAGATGACAGTGGTAATAAACCAGTGACTGATGCAGTGGGACAAGGAGGCTGGAAGAGGTAGTAGCAGCTTTCTCCCCAACTCAGAACTACTTCTTTTTTTTCCTTTTCTCTTTAATATCCTACTTCAACCCTTAGCTTAATGTTTAATTTTCCTCCGAATGTCCAGAACGAGGGAAGCATTTGAAAAAAGCCCTGCGTAAGATACTACAGGCCATGGGAGACAATCATAAACCTGCTGCCTTAGCTGCCAGCCCTGGGCAAGTCTCAGGTAATGATTAGCAGAGAGCCCTTATGTTCCTAATGGTTTCTCTTGCCTCCTCCTCTACAGAATGATTGCTTTCTTAGGCATTTTAATAATATACAGTAAAAGCAGCCACATGTTATATAAATGAGGCCACAGTGGGCAAGGAAGAAAAAGAACTTCTCAGGCAAATGATCCAGGGCACCTGGCTTGCTACTCCCACATGCCCTTCCTTTCTTTCCCAGCCTACCCCTGACCAGTAACATAGACCAACCAGCTCATTATTTTCTCATAATGATGAGAAGAGGGAGGGAGAAGCAAGCCAACAAAACCGCCAGTATTTGCTGTGCAGGAAATTAATAAATAGATATGCCACACAGATACAGGCCACAGTGAAAAGATGGAAGGATGGGTAAATGTTTAGTCAGCTGAGAAAGCTTCCAGTGTGGTGAAGAAAAAGAGAGACAGCAGAGGCAGCTGAAAGATGAGGGGGAAGAGGGAGTGGAAGAAATAAAATGAGGAAAGCGTAACACAGAGTTGAGAAAGAAAGGTATGGTAAAAACAGATGAAAGGGGGAGAGAGGGGTGAGGGAGGAGTAAGGAGGACAGGTAAACAGATACAGCAAGAGGACAGGTGGAGGAGTCTGGCAGAGGAAGAAAGGAAGGAAGGAAGGAAAGGAGGAAGGGAGAGAAGGAAGGAAGGGAGGGAGGGAAAGGGAGGAAGGAAGGGAAAGGGAGGAAGGAAGGGAAAGGGAAGAAGGATGGAAAGCAGGAGAAGAAAGGAAGAAAAGAAGGGGAGGAAAGAAAGGAAAGAAGGTGGAAGCGTGGTTAGGAACCCCTCCTGGGGACTCTGATTTCTGGGGTGGGGGTATTGTGTTTCTGTATTACTTTTAACTTGTATCTTTCTGTATATAGCTGTACATATTTGTAAGATATTGTAAATATCTTGTATATTGTGCTGAGCTGTAAATATAGCTTCATTCCTTAACTTCCAGCTGGCTGAATCTAGTCTGGGTGATTTCATTGTGTGTTTGTAGGGGGAGGAGGGGGTGGGTAACTCCCAAACCATCATGGGAAGGAAGGAATAATGTATTGTTGTGTGTGTCTAAGTGGGGAGGTAGCGAAGGGGTGAAGGACCAGTGGCAGTGGGTAGCTGATTTTGATGTTAACTATATTACAGGTCAAGCACAGTCCTCACACCTTATCGACTCCACATCTGTTTCTTCTTCCACCTACCTGCCAGTCCCCTGCTGTGTCCTAGATTTTTTCAGTTGGAGCACCTCTTGGACTCAGCACCAGCTGTCTGTCAGCCCCAGGGTGGAGGGAGACCAGAGCACCAGGTGAAGTGTGTACCAGCCTGCGTGCCCTGCAGCACCAATGAACTCAGGGCACCATTACAGAGAGGTACAGCTCTGGGAGCCTGAGCACCTCACCACTGGCATCCCCCATCTCCTGCCCCATCTTCCAGGGGCAGGGAAGGCAGATCACTGGCTAGAAGCTTGTCCTGCACAGGATCACAGAATGCATCAGGTTGTAAAGGACCCCTGAATGTCATCTTGTCCAAACCCCCTTCAGTGAGCAGGGACATCCTCAACTAGATCAGGTTGCTCAGGGCCCCATCAAGTTTGACCTTGAGTGTCTCCAGGGATGGGGCTGGCACCTGGCATCAGAGAGAGATGCTGAGGTAAACCTGAGAGGCTTCTGGATGTGGGACAAAGCCATCTCACCTCACATGGCATGTGTAACCCAGAGAAAGTGTCAGTCCATCATAACATAGGGAAAGAACTTTCACAGCAAGATTTCAGACTCAGTCTCTCCAGGCATCCTGTTTCTGTGGTTTTAGCCTGTGGTGATGGCCTGTGTCAGGCCAGCAGCTGGCTGTCCTGTGCTGCTGAAGAAGCCATTTCTTCACCCTCATCTCTGCAAAGGGCCTCGCTTAACTGACTCAGCTGTGCCCTATGGATTTCCCTGCACCCAGGGCTGCAGGACCAGCAACCTGAGGGAGCCCATCATGATCCCAAAGCAGCAATCCTGCAGCCTACTAGCCACACAATGCGTGGCTGAGATGCTGTTGTTAGCCTCTAGCCATAGGGCAGACAGCCATTAACAGAAGAGCATCCTCCTGCCACAGTGCTGCAACCTGGTATTGTCTTGGAGCATCCTATTAAAGAAGAAACCAAAACTACCCACTCCCATCTCCATCCCAGGTGATGGTTTTTTTTTTCTCTGCCTAGAGTACCAAACCCAGCAGTACTTACAACTTCAAAAGAGGTCTTCCCTACTCTGAGCCTCTGGCATTTTTGCAAAGCTCTGGCAAAAGGATACCCAGACTGTCCAGGTACTAGCCAAGGCAGGAGACATCTCAGCATGCCACAGTGCCCTGGCAGATGAAGGAGCAGGTTGGGCTGCCCTGGGAGTTCAGGTGTGTGGCAGAGGTGTGGTGCTGTCTCTGGTGCTGCCCAGCTCAGCACTGCTTGATGTTCTTCTTGGGGTAGGGGCACCACTCTCATCACTCTGCTGTTCCCAGTTGCATGGTAACTGCAACTGCAGTAAGGGATAAACACATCAGTCAGAACCCTCCCTGCTCTTCTCTTCTCTCCTGTCTGTTGCCATACATCGGTCTGCAGTAATTTGCTGACGTGTTCTCCACTTACCTTCCCTCTACATCTGCCCCATCCTGTTTCTGTCCTCTGTGGATAATTCTCAGTAGTGTAGTGTGCTGTTGTAGAGAGGTTAGAGCTGCTTCAGGCAGTTAGCCACTCACCCAGGAGAGGATCCTGAAAACAAAGAGGAACAAACATGCAAACAAACAAACAAAAAGAAAACCAAAGTAAATTGTGGATTTCTCCATTCTCTGTCTCCCCAGTGCTTGCTAGGGCTATTTGCAAAGCTGGGACTGGGGAGCTCAGGGAGCAAGGGCAGTGTGGGTGAAGCCCCAGGTGCCTTGATAGAGCTTTATGAACAAAGATGCACACAGAAGGAGAAGGAAAATTGCCAAAGCTGTAGGAAGCTGAGTACTGAGATAATAAGAGGCTGATACAGTTCAAGACTGAGCTGTATTGTGTACAATGTACCAGCTGTCCAAGCCATTCTGCCCAGTGCTGTGGGCTTTGCTGTGATCTAGACTTCTGGATGTTGCCTTGTGGACTTCACAAAACAGAAAGTTTTAAAAAAAGAAAAACAAAACAGGCAACAAAAAGAAGCAAACAAAACCACTAAAACAAATGCAAGATAAAATAAAACCAACTGCTTAAATTGTTCTGATAGGAGGAGGAAGACAAGGAGGGCATATTCCTTACCTTCCCATGTAGAGCCAAGTTCTCCATCACATGCCCACATGTATGTATACATATATGCACCCACACAGAGCTCTTTTGTGATACTCAGAAGAGCTTCAGGAGTATCAGAGAGCTCTGTGCTGAAACTTGCTGGATTTTGGCTCCTGTTTCTCAGCCTAGTTCTTGCTTGCCCTTCCAGAGCACGTGAGCAAGGTTCCATCAGCTGCATTGCATCAAGGGGAGTGCAGCAGAGGCTAACTGTAACATCTGGGAAGGGGGATGCACATTCTGTGCATTGAATATCAGCAGCACACTCTTAGATCTGTTTTTGATGCTGATGAGAAAGACCTTAACGAGGGAAATATCCCTCAAGAAAGCAGTTGTGCACTAGGCATGGAACTGTAGAAATGTGAATGATAGGTGAAAATGTGAGGTGGTATTTATATATGTAATGATAGCTCTTCACTAGGAAATGAAACCCAGCAGGGGAGAAAATGCAGTGTAGATTTCAAAAGTCTTCACATGTCCATGCACTAAAGAGCATTTCTTCTCCTCTTGTTCAATCCTGACACTGTAGACGCCTCATACTTGAGCAGTCTGTTTGAACTACCTGCTGTTCAAAAATCTTGAGGAGACAGCTGAAGCTCTTTGCTATTGAACCCTTTCTTTCAAAGCTTCCAGGAGCCAGATAGGAGGAGCATCTAAGCTACTTTCTGCTCCTAGGCAAGCAGACAAACTCTCAACTAGCTCTGGACCTTGTTGTGTATGCTGAGGTGGATTACAGCTACTCAGACAAGGACCTGCTGGACTGTGATTGTTCTACGCTGCAGCAAATCAGTGAAAACCTAGGTTGTCTGGGAGGTGGGAGTCCTGTCTCTGCTTAGGAGATCCTGAAGGATTTCTGTTTCATAGGAAATCCCAGTAGCAGTTGGTCTGATTTTTATTCATTGCATGTATAAAAATGTTTTAGTCTGTGAGTGCATACTCACACAGAATCATGTATCTGTCTGCATTTGAATCTCATCTCCTTACCTGACAGACATAAAACAGCTGCCTATTTCTCTTAGCCTCACAGACCCAGTGAATTGAGATTTTCTTTCACCTTGTGCATCATCAGCAAGAATATCCCTGTTTCCAATGGCAGGATAATTTCTGCTGGGAATGGTGGATGAAGCAGATGGAGTCTTCTCAAATAAACCTCCTCTGTTTCTGGCATTTGAGAAAAACATCCTTTGCCTTGAAAAAAAAATAAATTAGTAAATCACATGGGGAACCTCTTCTATCATCTCACTTTTACAACCACTCTTCTGTCTATAATCAGGACTTTTAAAAGAGAGGGAATTAAATTCCTGAGGCAGAGGATGATGGGAATCTCTGCTCCAATACATTTTTGAGCATGGAGATTGCAGGATAATTGAGTTGCAATGCTCAGTATTTATTCTTGTTAAATAGACTTTAACAGCAATCACTGGAATGTACTGGGCATGTGAAGCATGAATCAGTGAGGGAGGTCATATTGAGGGTGTCCAGAATCAGAAGAAATTCAAGATGTTAGAAACCAATCTGATTTTACTGCACATGAATAGAGGTGGTTTCTTTTTGTGCTTGGCACAGTGAGGTATTGGCAGCTCTCGTGAACTCTTCACCCTGGGTGTAAATAATTACAAAAGGAATTGATTTTTAATCATGTTTTACATGTAGAAATGTATCACTTATTAAGTGCAGTGCAACATATGGCATGGCATGCATCTGCATTAGCATTTCAGTTGGAGTCCCAACTGTGCTTTGGAAGTACATCTCCCAGTCATCTCTCTTTGCTTTGCTTCTTACCACTGGAAGGTCTCTAGGCATATGCTGTCTTCAAAGCTAAACCAGGAGATGCACAGACCTCACCACCTGCTAATGGTGGTCAGTCCATAGGGCCTGAGTAGATCTCATCCCAACTGTATATGATATTCAGTCTGTATGTATATTGCCAGTCACCAGTGGTGTCCCCCAGGGATCAGTGCTGGGCCTGGTCCTGTTCAATATCTTCATTGATGATCTGGACCAGGGGATTGAGTCCAGCATCAGTAAGTTTGCAGATGACACCAAGTTAGGAGCAGGTGTGGATCTTCTGGAGGGTAGGAGGGCTCTGCAGATAGACCTGGGCAAGCTGGATGGGTGGGCAGAGGCCAGTGGGATGAGATTTAACAAGACTAAGTGCAGGGTTCTACACTTTCTAACAAGGGTTCTACACACTCTACAACAACCCCAAGCAGTGCTACAGGCTGGGGACAGAGTGGCTGGAGAGCAGCCAGGGAGGAAGGGACCTGAGGGGACTGGTAGATAGTAGCTGAACATGAGCCAGCAGTGTGCCCAGGTGGGCAGGAGTGCCAATGGCATCCTGACCTGGATCAGCAGCAGTGTGGCCAGCAGAACAAGGGAGATTATTCTACCCCTGTACTCAGCACTGGTCAGGCCACACCTTGAGTCCTGTGTCCAGTTCTGGGCCCCTCAATTCAAGAGAGATGTTGANCTGGTGTTGTTCTCTTCTCCCAGGCAACCAACAGCAGAACAAGGGGACACAGTCTCAAGTTGTGCCAGGGAAGGTCTGGGCTGGGTACTTGGAGGAAGTTCTTGCCAGAGAGAGTGATTGGTATTGGAATGGGCTGCTCAAGGAGGTGGTGGAGTCAACATCCCTAGAGGTGTTCAGGAAAAGACTGGATGAGGCACTTAGTGCCATGGTCTAGTTGATTGGCTAGGGCTGGGTGCTGGGTTGGACTGGATGAGTCTCATCCAAGCTGGGTGATTCTATGATTTTATGATGTTCAACATCATTGATGTTTACATTAACAGTGAAGCCTTATTCAACATCTTCATTGACTACCTGGATGAGGGAACAGAGTATACCCTCAGCGAGTTTGCTGATGATACAGGACTGGAAGGATTAGCTATGGTGACATTCAGTGAGATCTGGACAGACTGGAGAGACGGGCAGAGAGCAACCTAAATTCAGTAAAAGGCTCTAACAGAGTGCTGGGAGAGAGGCAGACAATCTCTGACCTGATCCTGGTTGCTCTTTGACTGCAGACTTGGCACAGAGGTTTGCAGAGGTGCAGGCAGGATGTCTTGTGGATGTGCAGACGGGCACAATGTCGTGCTGGCTAAGCAAGCCTATCGTGTGAGGCACCTAATGCCTAATCCTGGTAAACCTGAGGCATGGCAGTTTCCAAGTGTACAAACCCAAAGTATCAGGGCTTGTTATTATGTAGCAGGTGGAGCATGGCAGGATGCAACCACAGGAGAGCAATGAGGCAGAAGCACAATAAGGCAGAAGCACTTGTGATCACCTGCTCATCTCTTTTATCAATGCAGCCACAGCAAAGAAGCTTCACCTCATGTTGAGGTGGAACTTCCTGTGCTCCTTGGC
The DNA here is from genome assembly GCA_013396675.1 of Eubucco bourcierii. Taxonomy (NCBI): domain Eukaryota; kingdom Metazoa; phylum Chordata; class Aves; order Piciformes; family Ramphastidae; genus Eubucco; species Eubucco bourcierii. The sequence goes on from VWZE01004274.1 coordinate 101,742, forward strand.
CACAGAGCTTACCCAATTAGAATGGCAGTTTGCCAAACGACCATACTAGGTAAAATCAGAGCTTACTTTTACCCTTTTAGGGCAGGACGCAAACAAGTGTATAAACACTTGTGGGTACCCTATTTACAACTTTGGAAGGAGAGAAGGAACCTGGAAGGCATCAAGCCTTTGTCTTCCTTTCCAGTGGTTGCTTCTCCCAACAGCAGAAGGAGGGAGAGCAGAAAACATGTCTGGACAAGCCAGGACATGTTTAGGCCTATTTTGGCCTTCCATGACACCTAGGCTCAAAAACTCTCCAGACACTTATATTTTCCTCTTTCTGTCTCTCAGAAATTATGTGTTTGTGGCCTCTAATGCTACATATTGATGGCAAGAATTGGGAGATACCCTGCAACGTGCTTGTGTGTGTTAAACCCACCCTGTCCCTTCCCTTTCTACTTCTAAAATGGTGCTTCCTCTAATGCAAAGAGCAAGGGCAGTCTCTACTTTTTAGCAGTACCATTAGTCCATCATACTCTTTCTTGCTTTATTTTTCCAGCACTGCTGAGAGTTGCTTCTTAGCTGGGGTTTTCCAGATAGCCTAATGGAGTTAGCCACCCAGATCCTGTGACTTTCTGTGCACAGAGAGCATCTAATTCTCTTAAAGCCTATGGCAAATCTCAGTGTTATTTCCTATGCAGATGGCTGCTACAAAGAAGCAATTAGGAAGATAACCAGTATCTTCCTGTCCTCTCTTCCATTTCTAAAGCTGCAGGGGGGAATGGCAGTATTTTGGTTAAAGATAAGTATAAACCAAACCCTAAGGTGTTGACAACCCAAAATACTTGCATGTCTCAGTTTTGAACTAGCATCTAGATTTGTATCTTGGATATAGTCCCTGGCTTTACTTCTTTGAATAGTAAATCTTTTTCACAGTTTGAACTGTGAATAAAATTTAGCATTAATGTAGCGTGTATGTCTTTGATACAGCCAAAAGGGACAAGTTATGTATCTGGGTTGGAGCAGAAAGATGTATCACCATGTTGGCAAGATCTTCACGACCGGTCTAGGAGCCTAAAACACAGGAGGTTTGGGCAATATTTAGATCTGGAAGCATAAAGGATGTACATACATCTAGCAGTACCTGCCCTACTTCGGTATACAGATCATGTGAACTGTTTCAGATATAGAAGTGAGGTGCTGCCTTAAAGTGGTGCAGGAGACAGAGGACTGTCCATAGCAAGGAACCACTTTAGGTCGGTCTCCTCCTGTTAGGGATCTATCAGTGGGGAAATCCTGGCCCTGTTTCAAGTTTCCTTCTTGGGTTGATTTTCTGTTCTCTTCATCTGTGGAAGAAAGAGAGAGAAAAATATTTCCTTTGTGTGAAATTATTCGTGGATAGAAGACTGAGCTGGAGTTCTCAGCGTGATACAGTCTTGTTAAGTGATGGTCTGCTTTTCCTCCTGCCTTACTGGAGAAAGAAGGAAAGAATTAGCAATGCCTGGATCTGAAGGGTAGAATTAATTATGTCTGTGATTCATTACGGGCAAAAACAGCTAAACATTTCTCTGCTATTTTTAATGTCGCATTTGAGTCGCAGAGCATACGAAACCCAATATAGGATCTGAATTCCTGGGAAAAGCTTCATTTCCAAATGCTCATGTAGCAGAATTGCCAGGAATTGGAGAAAAGGTGCAGATGAGACAATCCAATTGTAAAGGACTGAAAAGTCCCTCTGTTGTTTTGCAGTTCATCTTAGCCGTTGGTGGTGAGAGAGGTCCAAGGTCAGAACAAACCAGATCACCGAGTTTTGGTGAAGTTGTTTGACCTGCTATTTTTTTAATGTAGTCTGTATTTTCCTCAAGGGCTGACTGTTGTGCCTATCCTTCACTTTTCTTTCTTTTGGGTTTTTTTTTTTTGGGTGTGTGTGTGTATGTGTTTGAATTACTATTATTACTACTACTATTCCTATTATTATTACTAGTTTGCAATGGGGTTTTTTTGGTTTGTTGGGGTTTTTTTTGGTTTTTTTTTTTTTGTCATCTGTGTTCAGATCTCTTGAGAGCAATGAAAAGAAATCAAACTGCTTTTGTGAGTTGTGGCAGAAGAGTGCAAATAGATTGATTAAAAACGCCGTTTCTTTTTTTAATTTAAACAGAGCAGAGGCTTGTGGGTGATGTGCATAATGTATGCTCGGTGGTAACAAGGCACTGTGGGGAGAAGGGAGGGAAACGAGGGAGAGAAAATAAAAAAAAAATTGGAAGTGGAGCCAGTGTTGTTCTGCTTTTAAACACAAGATTGATTTTACATTTTCCCTGTGTGTCACTTTCATTACTACCAAATTAATCCTTCTCTCTCAGGCCTGAAACTTATTTCTGGGGTTTCTCATAAGAAAATAGCTTTTGGTGTGCAACCTGTTCTTAAAAAGGAAGCTCAGGGTTTGGCTTCATGAGGGAGTTGCACCCAGCTAACCAAAGGTAGAGTTTTAAAACTGACCCTGCCGTAGAGCTGCACATGGCTGCCTTATTTTGATTTTTCACTTTACGGTGAGTCTACCTATCCTGACAGAAATACAACACTCTTTGTGCTGGCTTGAGGCTAATTGGAATATTTTAATAGAGAAAATTACACTATAGGCTGTGAAAGGAAAACATCATGATGTCTACTTCACTCATAGGCTTGCTAAGAAATTGTTTGGGAACACTAACCAAAATAAGATAAGTCAGTCTCTCTCTGTCTCTTGCTGGAGCAGGAGCTGCTGGGGCGATCTAGCAGTTTCTGGGCTCTGACTCCTCTGCTGATTAATCCTCACTAACCTCCTTTCTTCTAACCCTCCTGGCCGATCTTCCTAATTTACCTTGCACGTAAGGCAAACCTTGGGGTAAGGTACAGGAGTGGGGAGAAGGTGGAAGGGTGGTTGGGAGCCCCTCCTGGGGTCTCTGATTTCTGAGAGGGGTGTTGTGTTTCTGTATTCCCTTTAACTTGTATATTTCTGTAAATATTCTGTCTATAGTGTATATCTCTGCTGTACATTGTGCTGAGCTGTAAATAGAGCTTCAGTCCTTAACTTCCAGCTGGCCGAGTTCTAGTCTGGGTCATTTTATGAAGTGTGGGGGGTGGGGAACTCCCAAACCATCACACTCTTGAAAAGATATGAGAATGCTGACCAGAGGATGAGTAGCATCATTTTTTACCTAAGTCAATAAAAAGTTACCCCTTCACAACTATCACACTTTGTTCAGATAAGGAAGGTTTCTATAGAAGGACTTGTGGCCTGAAGGATCAAGCCCTTTGCAGACCCTCTCAGGAGGAGGGTTTGAGACATGTCTGACACTGATCCAGTTCTGCAGTGCAGCATCGCTTCAGAGCATGAGGGTCTGCTGGCCACTGTAACCTGCAGGGACCTAGGAAGCTTCCTTCTCTGACAAAGGACACTCATTTTAGGCCAATGATTCCAGACAATTAAATGGTTAAATCATTGAACTCTCTCAAGCTACAACTGTATTGCAAGCTAAGCAAACCATTTCACCAGTACTGGGTTCCTAGTAAGGGCATACTGCAATTTACTAGGGCTGGCAGTTCTCAGGTCATGGCACCGTGCATAGAAATCTGGACTTGCTTGGTTTATGTTTAAATACCTTGAGCCTGCATCATCTGTGCTGTCTTTGCAGAAGAGATGGAGTTTCTCTGGGGTTCAGGTGGCTTATTGGAAGAGGTGCTTTTTTTCAGATCTAGGAGATACATGGACAGAGGAATCAGTGCACCCTCAGAAAGTTTACAGATGAAACCAAGCTGTGTGGCACAGTCCACTTGCTAGAGGGCAGGGATCCATCCAGAGGGACCTGGACAGGCTGGGTAGGCACAATCCCAAGCACAACTTCAGGCTGGGTGGTGAATTGCTGGAGAGCAGCCCTGAGGAAAAGGACCTTGGAGTCTGGGTTGATGAAAAGCTCAACATGAGCCTGCAGTGTGCACATGCAGCCCAGACAGCAACCGAGTCCTGGGCTGCATCAAGAGCAGTGTGGCCAGCAGGGCAAGGGAGAGGATTCTCCCCTTTGCTCTGCTCTCGTCAGACCCCACCTGGAGTACTGTGTGCAGTTCTGGAGCCCTCAGCACAGGAAGGACATGGAAGTGTTGGAGTGGGTCCAGAGGAGGCCACAAAGATGCTCAGAGGGCTGCAGCAGCTCTCCTATGAGGACAGACTAAGAGAGTTGGGGCTCTGCAGCCTGGAGAAGAGAAGGCTTCGAGAGGAGACCTGATAGTCTGAAGATAGACCTTCCAGTATCATAAGGGGGCCTACAGGAAGGCTGGGATGGGACTATTGACAAGGTCTTGCAATGCCAGGACAAGGGGCAATGGGTTTAAACTGGCCAGAGGGGAGATTTAGACTGGATGTTAGGAGGAAGTTCTTTGCAGTGAGGGTGGTGAGGCACTGGCACAGGTTGCCCAGGGAGGTTGTGGCTGCTCCCTCCCTGGAGGTGTTCAAGGCCAGGTTGGAGGAGGCCTTGAGTGAGCTGTACTAGTGGGAGGTGTCCCTGACTATGGCAGGAGGTTGGAACTAGATGATCCTTGAGGTCCCTTCCAACCTTACCATTCTATGATTCTATGATTTTATGTGTGCTCTCACTTCTTTTGATCTGTTGGTCAAGACATTGGCTGGTTAAAATAACCTGATGCTGCTTTGTCTGTTTCGATGCCTGTGATGGAGCGAGAGGGTTGTTCTGATTCAGTCCTCGCTAGGAAAGCTGCAGTGTACTTACAGACACTTCCTTACCTAAGTTAACATTGACACTTTCATTTCTATTTAAGAGGAGTAGGTGAGTCATAGCCTGCTCACTCATTGAGGATCCCTTTCCAGGTGTGACCCAGGCCCGAATGAATCCATGGTGCTATACCATAATGGGGCTGTGGTCTGAAATTCCTACTGGATGCTTGGTTTAATGCTGCATCAGTTTTTCACCATCAGTTGTTGTCACTAAATATACATGAGAATGTTGTCTTTTGGGCTGACCTGCGCAGGGCTCTGCGGCCCTGTTCACATCAATGACTGGTCATGAGCTCAGGAAGGGTGAGAAGAGAGGCTCCATCCTTCCTGTTGAATATCAAAAAACCACACAAAAATAGCCATTTGCAGCCACGGTTAGGATTTGCTCCTATCAGTGAAAATCCAGCATGTTTTATCTGACCATAGGTCAGGTTTTTGTTTGGATTAACAAACAAAAGGGATGACAGATGCAAGGAGGAGAATAACTGTTTTAAAATCAAAAGGACTCTTCTTTTTCCTTTTCCCTCTGAAAAATCTAGTGGCAGCATTTCAAGATGCTTAGGCTGTGTTTCAGTGGAAACAACTGCCAACTTTTCCTTTGCTGTGCGGTCGCCAACTCTAACGGAGGATCTGGTATGTGATTAGGCTTCTTAAGTGGCAGGTGGGGGAGTGCATCCACTTACAGAATTATTGTTAAAGTGAGGAGCTTTGGAGACTTCTCTGCTGGAACTCTGGATTGTTGGAAGCATTCCATCTGATTTCTGAAAAAAAATACTCGCTTATAGCTTGGAAAACCACAGTCTTTACTGTTGCCATTTGGATTTACTAGAGCCTTGAGCAAGCCATTGGCTTCTCTTCGAGCATGTACTGGTTTAGCTACACCTGTGCAGAACAAAGGGAAAGACGTGGCCAGGCTGTCTGCATTTCCATTCTGATTGACTTGAAGAGAAGGGTGCCTGCAAGCATCTGCAGGACTTATTATTGCTCAGTGGGATGATTATCTGCTGTGTGAACTGTGTGGTTTACAATTGACCTCTTTACTCGTGCCTTAGCAGAAGACAATCTTCTTTTTTTGTGTTTCAAACAAGTACAGTTCAGAGTGAATAGATCTTCACACCAAGACCTAGGACTCAGGTCCTCCCTTCAGAAGAATTGGCAAGAATTCCCCAAAATTATTCTCTGGGAATAAGGAATCTCAGTTTGGATGCATGCTCATCATTGTCAGCGCCATGGTTTTAGATACCCCATAAGAGACTTCTGAGTGAGCAGGAGCCTTGATTGGTGCAGAAATGCCCCAGAAGCCAGCAGAAGAGAAGAGAGTGCCCAAGTAGCAGTGTATGGGTATAGGAGAGGCCTGTCTCTTACTTGCTTTTGGAGAGCAAGGACTGCTGCAGGGGAGGAAGTAGCACACTGACAGAAGGCTGGAAAGGCTCTGGGATTTGCCTACAGTAGCGATGTTTGTACCTGATACGGTACAAAGCTTGCATTTTCCAACTACTAAATGTGTGAGCATTGTAGAGTAGGTAGAAAAAAAATAAAGGCAGGTATCACAGAGATTGGAGGGAAGTGGAGAAGTGTTATGCTGGTTCGTTTATCAAGAAACAGGACTTTACTGGGACACAATATGAGACCACAAGCATATTATCCTGCTGCCTTTCCAGCTCCAACACCAGCTCTTTTCTTTTTCAGGTGAGACATTATTGTGTTAATACTTGCAGGAGGAGGGAAGAAAGGAGTCCAAATGCCCCTGTTTGAAATGTCCTATCAGTGAATAAAATACGGCTGCGGATTTGAGAATTACTCTGACTTCACAACAGTACATTTCAGATAAATAATTTATCTCCTGCAAACACATTTCTGTGCTCTTACACATCCATTTGTTTCTGGAAAGCAGCGGGGGCGATGGGGAGGCAGAAGCGATTGGTGCTCGCTGGGGAACTTTGCGTGGAGCCGCCTGTAGCTTGGGTGTTGTTGGCCACTGGAGGTAGGGTTTTGTTCTCGCAGCCACCAGCTCCCACATCATAAATAAAGCCATTTTGGAAACAAGAGGCACCTTGAGCTAAAGCTGGCATTTCACACAGCATTGGCAGATCAAGCCAGCAACTGTTGATTTTAAATGTTTAATGAGCAATATGTTGCTGATTCTGGTAATAATGTTGTGTTTGCCTAACCTTTCTTGGTGCGCTCCCTTCTGCTGTATCACTGGCAAGTTTCCAGGAGAGGAGGAAAGGGAAAGAAAGAAAAACCAAACCCCACCAGGAAGGCTGGAGCAAAGCAGAGACAAGAGGAAAACTGAACAACTTAGGAGAAGGGGCATAAAAGGCAGAAGCAGAACTTAATTAGAAGGAAGAGATAGCAGTGGGATATTGATGCCATGTCAGAGTATTAAACTGAGGACTGCAGAGAAAGACAACTTTTCCCTGCAGAGATACTCTTATTCATACTGAGGGAACTGGAAAAGAAAGGCTGGTTACTAGGAGGAGATGGGCAGGAAGAGCTGCATGGAGGTGAACCCTAAACCAGGGAGCCTCCTGAGACAACTCAGTCAGCTGGATAAAAGCAGGTGAGTTGAAAGAGAAGCAGCATTGTACAAGTCAGCAGGATGGTCTGTTGCTTCCATGTCAGGTTTATATGATGCTCACTCTAATGACTGTCTCCAGTATGTTGTATTTTTTTCCAATGTATTTCTGTACAGCCTCAAACTCCTGAGTGATTCAGCATAAACCTCTTTGACACCTGGTTGTGGGTTGGCTAGAGAGGCTTCTGAGCATATGTGGGTACCTCAGGATATGAAGGAGGCTTTCTTGACCAGCAGAGTTAAGAGCATGCAATGGAAACAGTAAAAAAGCTGTTTTTATAGTGCTAAATAGCAGCTACTTCTGCAGCTGCTCTTATCCTAGACCAGACCCCTCCCTCTACTGTTGTGTATACTGACTGTTGCTTGCCATAGAAGACCAAGCTCTTGCTTGATTTACACAGTGAGTTGTGTGCTTGGGAAAGCACAAGACTGAAAATGCTGGAAGCTGAAGGCTTTTGTTTTCCCAGTGGAGAGGATTTGGGCAGCAGAGTCAAATGTTTTGCATCCCTGCGCTTTGGACCCTTCTCAGCAGGAGTTATCCAGAGAGCTATTGTGCAAAAAATGTGGGAGGTTTTTGTAATGTGTTGATTGGGCTCTTGAGTGAGACCAGGCATTTTCTCATCTTTTAATCATTACCTGTTTGGCTGATGTTTAAATCGATGACGGCAGCCAAACACTCACTCCCCTATTAGGAAGCCTCTTCTTGTTTTACATAATGGCTTACTTATTGCTTCCATTGTATGTATGGCACAGTATATATTGTCCAAAAGGGAGATACAGATACTAGGTCACACTTAGTGAAAGAAGATTTTTCTCTTGTTAATGAGAAGAGTATCAGTTTTGCAATGCTTGTTAGACTTTCATTTCCAAGTTGCTGCATACAAATGGTGTTACATAAAGTTGATCACCCACAAAAAAAAAAAAATTATAGAAAACTGTGTGTTGAGACACTATGAGACAGAAGCAGGGAAGCAACAGGATGCAAAAGATTTGACTCTGCTGATTGACACCTAGGTCGCTGCTTTTCCACCAGCAATGAGAGAGGATTCAGAAAATAGTGTCCTCTATTAAACTGCTTGATTTATGATTTTTCCTTCATGGGTTATATATATCTTCCTTAATCACACAATTGGAGAATCATGTAGGTTGGAAAAGATGTTGGACATGGAAGTGTTGGAGCGGGTCCAGAGGAGGGCCACGAGGATGATCAAAGGGCTGGAGCAGCTCTCCTATGAGGACAGGCTGAGAGAATTGGGGCTCTGCAGCCTGGAGAAGAGAAGGCTTCCAGGAGACCTGATAGTAGCCTTCCAGTATCTGAAGGGAGCCTACAGGAAGGCTGAGGAGGGACTGTTGACAAGGTCTTGCAATGACAGGACAAGGGGCAATGGGTTTGAACTGGCAGAGGGGAGATTTAGACTGGATGTCAGGAGGAAGTTCTTTTCCAGTGAGGGTGGTGAGGCACTGGAACAGGTTACCCAGGGAGGTTGTGGCTGCTCCCTCCCTAGAGGTGTTCAAGGCCAGGTTGGAGGAGGCCTTGAGTGAGCTGTACTAGTGGGAGGTGTCCCTGCCTATGGCAGTGGGTTGGAACTAGATGATCCTTGAGGTCCCTTCCAACCTTACCATTCTATGGTTCTGTGATTCTATGATTCTATGTTCAAGGGCACTGTGTCCAACCATTAACCCTGTTCTACCCAGACCACCACTATGCCAGATCCCCAAGCACTGCATCTACACATCACCTGTCTATAGTGTCTATCTCTGCTTGTACATTGTGCTGAGCTGTAAATAGAGCTTCAGTCCTTACCTTCCAGCCGACTGAGTTCTAGTCTGGGTCATTTTACAAAGTGTGGGGGGCAGGGAACTCCCAAACCATCACACATGGAATTTTTGGTTTGACCTTCTCTTTCTGTTTTTTCACTCTTTCTTTTACATCACCATTTTTTCTGCAGTTTTCTTGCTTCCTTGATAAATGTCCTAAGTATCAAAGCTAGCATCTGCAAAAGCTTTTTAATTAGCCTTGAGCTTTCCACCAGGGTCCTCAAGTACAAATAGACACAGGCCCCTATCAGTTCAAATCAAACACATCTTCAGTGGTTCATCTTCAGGGCAGTATCCAACAGCACAGTTTCCATAAGCAAAGTGCTTTGCTGCCAATACACCCCACCCCCCACC
>VWZE01004274.1:125824-147227 GCA_013396675.1 Eubucco bourcierii
AGGCCTTGAGTGAGCTGTACTAGTGGGAGGTGTCCCTGCCTATGGCAGGGGGTTGGAACTAGATGATCCTTGAGGTCCCTTCCAACCTTACCATTCTATGATTCTATGAGGATGTAAGTCTGTGTTTCTGCACGCACAGTGAGATTTTTATGTAAAGATACGTAAAATACATAATATATAAAACATGAGAGTTTAGATATTTTATATCTCTCTCACACACACACAAACATATATATATGAGAGCATAGCCAGGTGCGCAGGTCCACAAGCCCACAGGGTTGTACAAGGCTATCTCCAAAGAATAGGGGGAAAAGGGGAAGGTTCTTGCCATCAGGCTAGCATTGCCAAGCAAGTTTGCTGTTTGAGTTTATTATTTACTTTACTGGGTCCAATTAGGAAGCCGGGGGATAGGAAATGTGCCTGATGCAAGCGGGCCTTCAAAGCCTTCCTCCTGCACACATCAAAGCTGTCTGCCACAGATCCCTCTGCAAAAAGGGCTCTGCCAGCTCCAAGCAGCAACAGACGCCTGGTCTGCTTTGCTCAGGGTCGTTCCCTGTTGGTTTGATTGTCAAGCCTCCCAGGCTCCTCTCTATCTCCAGCCTCCAGAGCAGAAAGCTCCTCTTTTTTGATTTACTGGGACAGAGTTAAGGAGCTACAGCTTAGCGAGACAGTGTTTAATAGAGCTTCAGCAATGTACCAAGCTAACTATGAACAGGTGAAAAGTGAAAAAGCTGTAGGAAAGAAGGTTGCCTGGAGTCATGGGAAGAGATGCTTTGAGATGAGAAGAGCTGTGCTGCATAAGGAGTTGTGCCCTTGCAAAGAAACCTGTAAGGCCCCTCGCTGGGAAGGTGTTGTACTGAAGCAGATAAAACAGCCAGGGGCCAAGCCTTGTCAGTGAGGAAGCTTTGGCAGTAGGGTCAGGATTTCATCCCTGGATAACATGCTTAAGGCAAACGTCTTCTCCTAATAGAGCAGCTGACTTGCCAGGAGCTGGCAGTCTCTCTTTTCACCTAATAGAACACATTCATTGTTATCAGTACCAAGGAGCATTGTCCAAGCCTTCTCCCTCACTGTGTTGATGAACTGCATAGCGACAGCAATCAGCTCCCTGACAAAGCTAGTTCCTGCTCGGCAACATTTGTAAACTCACTCAATGTATAATGCTCTGCTCATGCTTTCCCCACTCCCCTTTTGCCTTAGAGGTCAGAGTTAATATGACTCACCTAATCTGGCTGCCAAGGTGAATTAGTGAAAACATCTCTACAGCTCTGTGCAAGATATCACAACCTGACATTTTTCTAACACACAGTGATGCATCCTTCCACTCCCTCATCTGTACTATGACACTTAGATTTTATATGAATGCTTTTCGTTAGAAATGGTTAACATACTCTTAGAGGGGACAGAGGGGTCTGTCTTCCAAGCAGGAGTAGCTAAATTCTGGTAGCAAAATATTGATGCCCAGAGTTGACATGGCAAAAACACAGGTCACCAATGCAGGGACAGGAACACTGCTACCACTGTTTCAGCAAGACACTGTCACAGAAACACTCCCTGAAGTGTTACATTCATATCTGTGTCTTGGAGCAGGGGACTGAGAAGCTGAATAGGCCTCTTGATGTCTTTGGTATGACCTTTAAAACAGAAGTCCTCCCTTTCACTCATTCCCAGAGAGCTCCACTGGGCAAATCAGCAGCTTATCATGTCTTGGGAAGAATCCTTCCCAAGGAAGGGAGAATCATACATAACTGTGAAACTCTCCTTCAGGACATGGTACATAGACCCGTATATATTTAGGGGAGATGATGAAAAACATCTCTCCTTAGGAAAGTATGTACCCTTTTAGGATATTTGGGAGCTCTGCTGATGTGGATCTCTGTCAAACAGACTTAACAGCACTCTTAATGAGGGTGCCACTCCATTAGAGCTGGTTAAGTCACCCTCAACCCTCTTTTCATTACGGTGACAGTCTTGTGACAAGGGCAAATTGCAGGAGAAACAAGTCCCACTTGGAATGAACCCTGTGTATAAACAAGGCAGAACTGCAGAGCCAATGATTTGCAAAGGAGAGGCAAATTACATTTTAACCTTTTCTTTGTGAGTCTTTTCCTAATGTCTCATTAACTTTCCAGTCAACTGGTTGACCTACCAACTGAGTGCTGCTATGAAAGGAGGGGAGTGTTTGCTGTCAGCTGAAATTGGGGGTGGGATTTTCAAAGAGCATTATTAGCAGGTAGCTGTATGCCATGAGAAGATCTGGAAATTAAAAGAGTTCCCACCAAAAATTACTCAAGCTGTGGCAAACCCACAAGTGATGTATTGTACAGACAGCAGCACTGTGATGAATTTGGGATGCAGTCCTGCATTTGTGTTCAGCCATGGTGACACCTCATCTGAAATGCTGTGTTCAGTTTGGAGTATTGCACTTCCAGAAAAAATGTGAACTTGTCAGAGTGGTCTAAAAGCAAAGAAAAGAATGATCAAGGGTCTAAAAAAAGCCTCACCTACAGAGGAAGGTTGAAAGACCCAAAAAAATAAAAAAAATTTAAAAAAGGGGGNAAAGTTGATAAAAGACCATTGCAGAGAAGGAGGGAATGATTTGTTCTTTTTGTCTGTAGTGGCTAAGACAAAAATAATAGCTTTAAATTGCAGCAAGGGAGACTCAGGTCAAACTTCAGAGAAAATGCTGCAGAGGTAAGGACAGCAAAGCATGGGAACAGATGTCTGGGGCAGCTGCAGTGTCTGCCACTGGAAGGCAGAGGATGGCTGTCTCCCTGACATGACCCTTATGTCCTGTCTTGAGGTTAGAGAACGGGCTAGATGGTGGTAAGTCCCTTCCAGTACTATGACTCACCTAATTCCAGTTCTAAGGGCATAAGATTCCCTAACGTATTCATGAGTCCCTTTGACAGAAAGTGGCTGTGAAAATCTCACCCTGCTTCCTTCTTCACTGACTCTCCCTAGCATCAGCCCCAGTGCACAGTGAAAGATTGAGAGCTATGTCCCAGAGCACTGGGTGGGCAGCAGGAGCCAGCTTTGCCTCCCTAGTTGTAAAATACACTGCTGCCATGTCGGAAAGCACTTCAGCAGGCTGTTAGTTTAAAAGAAAAGAGGAGGCTGAGGGGAGACCTCATCACTGTCTACAGCTACCTGGAAGGATGTTGTGGAAAGGTTGGTGCTGGTCTCTTCTCAGAGGTTATTAGTGAGGGAATGACCTCAAGCTGTGACTGTGTAGGCTTAGACTGGACATTAGGAAACATTTTTTCACAGAAAGAGTGGCCAGGCATTGGAATGGGCTTCTCAGGGAGGTGGTGGCGTCACCGACCCTGGGTGTTTTTAAAAGTCATTTGAGTCATTAAGAGTCACCAACCCTGGATGTTTTTAAAAGTCATTTGGATGTGGTGCTTGGGGTTATGGTTTAGGGTGAACCTTGTAGAGTAGGGATATCAGTTGGACTTGGTGATGCTGAGGGGCTTTTGCAACCTGAATGTTTCTGTGATTCTGTGATTCTGTTAGAGGATGCAAAACCCTGCTTCAAAGCAGTTGTAAGTTTTAGACATAGCAGTGAGATTTCCACTCGCCTGAACATCTCATAGGAGCTGCAAAAGGAACTGCTGGTTAGCCCCATTGAAAGAGAGGGGAAACTGTGTCTTTGCATGAGTTTAATAGGTACACTGCTGTTTTCATGCTGAGTCTCCGTGATGGGGGGTAGTTTTCCCCTAGAATGGTTCTGAAAATTGCCTGGGGGAAAAAATAATAAAAAAGCAAAAATAATCATGTGAGGAACAGAGTCCTGAACAGATTCTGAAATCACTGGAGTCCCTGCCTCTGCTGCAGAAGGGAAATGCATGCAACTGCCATCACCAGCGTGTGTGGCCAGCCTGCCTTGGCCAACGCGCTGCAGCAACCTGGTGCTTGTGTGATGGGGTTGGCTGCAGGTGGTTCCATAGGGACTTTGGCTCTAGAGATAGGGCTTACTCATTGCTTTCACCTGGTGCCACAGAACCAAGGACAACAGGCCCATCCTCAAAGGCACTATCTGAACTCCATCAAACAGCTCTAAACACTGACTTGAAGTGCTCCACACACGTTGAGCAGAGAGGTGCTTTGGAAACTCTGACTGCTCTCTGAGGACCCTGAACGGGAGCTGTTGGAGGCTGAGTTTTGTTGTTTTGTTGGTTTTGGTTTGGTTTTTTTGCCAAATCTGGCCTTCGCTCTGAGGGTTTTAGGGATGCTTTCCCTACATACAAAGGCACGCAGCTGGGGCTTCTGGCTTTGCACACTGCAGGCCAATGCCTGCAGCTCCCTCAGAGGAGGGAAGTACTTCCCTTGACACTGCTGCCAATGTGGTTCAGATTTTTTCCAGGAGGAGCCTTACTTTGCTTTCTGAAGGAATAGGGTAGTTAAAACAAACCTAATATTTCACACTTCCCTGCCACCTCGCATCCAACAATTCTAATGCGTTTTACGTGGGTTAACCTCAACACCCTTCTCTGACCACAACATGATGGCAGAGGGTGCTTGTTAGCTGCAGTTCACAGAGGGAGTGCAAGGGAAGTGACTCACCCAAGGTCATACAGTGAATTAAAAGCAAGGCCACAGACCTCCCCTGATTCCTGCCCCCGGCTGTAACCCTGACACTCGAGTCACTGCTTTCAAAACTGCGTTAGCGAGGCAGCACAGCTTAAATATGTCATTTGGTACGTGCAGTACATCAGGGATTCATGATGATTATTGGTCTCTGTGGATCAAATTACACTTTGTTTCTCTCAGGTTGGCCATGTTTAACAGTAGCTCGATGCAATCAATGGCACTTCAGGGTGGTGGTTGCTCTGAGAGACAGAAAGACATTTTTCACAGTTTTACAGTGGAGTAAAGGATGCTGACAATACACCACCACATCTGAGGACCCTGCTAGCCCTGAACCAGCTCATCAGCCAAACAAACCTCACCTGGTACCAGCCATCACACCAGTGAACTTACACTGGTTTCACATGATGGAGGTTTTGCTTCTTAGCCTGGGCAGCCTCTGAGATACAACACTTTGGTACCACTTGTATGCTTCTTTCCAGTTTTGAGAACCCAGGTTTTCCATAACTTAGCAAAATGATAGCCTCGTGCTGATATGGCTTCCAAAATAACTTTAAAATCACTCATGGCTCATGGCTGAAGAGCAGCCCTGAGGTAAAGGACCTTGGAGTCTGGGTTGATGAAAAGCTCAATATGAGCCTGCAGTGTGAGTGCAGCCCAGACAGCAACCGAGTCCTGGACTGCAGCAAGAGCAGTGTGGCCAGCAGGGCAAGGGAGGGGATTCTGCCCCTTTACTCTGCTCTCGTCAGACCCCACTTGGAGTACTGTGTGCAGTTCTGGAGCCCTCAGCACAGGAAGGACATGGAAGTGTTGGAGCAGGTCCAGAGGAGGCCACGAGGATGATCAGAGGGCTGCAGCAGCTCTCCTATGAGGATAGGCTGAGAGAGTTGGGGCTCTTCAGCCTGGAGAAGAGAAGGCTTCCAGGAGACCTGATAGTAGCCTTCCAGTATCTGAAGGGGGCCTACAGGAAGGCTGGGGAGGGATCATTTACAAGGTCTTGCAATGCCAGGACAAGGGGCAATGGGTTTAAACTGGCAGAGGGGAGATTTAGACTGGATGTTAGGAGGAAGTTCTTTGCATTGAGGGTGGTGAGGCACTGGAACAGGTTGCCCAGGGAGGTTGTGGCTGCTCCCTCCCTGGAGGTGTTCAAGGCCATGTTGGATGAGGCCTTGAGTGAGCTGTACTAGTGGGAGGTGTCCCTGCCTATGGCAGTGGGTTGGAACTAGATGATCCTTGAGGTCCCTTCCAACCATACTTAATGATTCTATGATTTGCAGAATCCCTGTTGTGATTGTTCCTTCATAGCAATTAAGCAGAATAATTCTCAAATCTGAATGACTAACAAAGCCACCATCTGTATTTTTCTGTCCTACCAGGGAGAGAATTCGAAGGTGAGGAAGAGTATCTGGAGATCCTAGGGATCACGCGAGAGCAATCGGGCAAGTACGAATGCAAAGCTGCCAACGAGGTTGCTTCAGCAGATGTCAAGCAAGTCCGGGTCACTGTGAACTGTGAGTACATCACAACAGGGAGGACTTTGTCCATGGGCAGTGGAGACTTTAGAATAAACAGATAAGGCTTTCTGGATTTATAGTATATTATGTTATATAAAAGGAGTTGGGAGAGTTGTGGAAACTATCTGCAGTCAGACGCTTATCACAGGGTATAGTTTGCGCTTTAAACCAGTTAATATGTAAGAAAAGAAAGAAAAAGAGATGGGTAAAAAGAGAGGAACTGTGAGGTGTCTCTGTCTCTGCCCTCAGAAATGTTGGCAATGCCTTGTTTTCACTCATTGATATTCAGGAGAACAGTAGCATGAAGAGAAGCTTCAGCAAGGCAGCAAGGAGAGATAAGGGAGGGCTCAGCTGGCTCAGAGCAAACACATGCCTGCCTGCAGCCATAGGCATCTCAGCAATGCCTACATGGGTATCACAGTCCAGAGGCCTGGAGAGATGTGCAGGAGAGGCATGTATTAATGAGAGGGTGCAAAAGTTTGACTTCTATGCTGGGTTTAGGTCATTAGCATAAAGCCCTCTCTAAGAGACACTCTGTACACCAGTGCAGTACAGAAAGGTCAAGTGTCCCTTCCACTGAGAGGCACAGTTTTTAGGTGGAGTCACCTAAAGACACTGAGAGGCATAGTTAGCTGTGTGTCTTACACCCACACTTGTATGACTGGGGCATGGATCCCATTGCCCATATGTAATCCACCTCATTTTGCTGGCATACTCCCCTCATGGGGACACAAGATATTTCAGACTGCTGTTACTCTTATAGTCCTACATGTGTGTGTCCATGTTCATATTTTTATGGCTCGTATTTGGCATTGGGGTGATTTAAAGTGAACATCCTCATCTGCCTGCTGTATTTCCCTGCTTGGTGGCTAATACTTTCACACAGCAGGGATGGATGAATGGGAAGAATATCCTCTTTTGATCTTCTTCAGTTTACACACCAGAATACTAATTTAAACTTAAACTGGAGATGGTTACAGAGATGTTTCAGGGTGCATATGCATGGCCTTGACCCACAGGAAGCAGTCTCAGGGAGTAAGTTAGGGCAGGGAGCTGGTGACACGAAGTGTTTCAGCACGTCCCAGTCTCATTTGCCACTGCAGGTGGCCTTTTGGGCCATCACATCAAATCAGCTTGTCTGTCTTGCTTAGGAGTCAAGGTTATAGGCTCCCTGCAGCATTTTCAGAATCCACAGAGATTTTTATAGTTTCCTTAGAAACTGGGTGGCAGTGGTTTAACACCAGCTGCTTCATGGGCCAAATCTGGTATTAATGTGAAACTGTAGTAGCAGATTTTTTTGCACTAAAACTGTTGGAGGGTTTTTGGTTTGGTGGTTTTTTTGGGTTTTTTTTTGTCAAAACCAGCTGAGTTTATAAACCCAAGACATTTCATAAGAACCAATTAATATTTTCAAATATTTATGTGAAACATAATTTTAACGATGCTTTTTTAACATGGTTGAAACAGATTGTTTGTATATAAAGGCAGAATGTTTGATTTTGACTTAGTTTCAACTCATAATAACTATGCTACAGTAAGATCTTAAACATTTTTACTGTTGGAATATGAAACATATAATGTGGTAGAGCGTTGTGAGATTATTATGTGGTCAAAGTTGTAATGTAAGCAACTTAAAAATCCCTTCAGGACAGATCTTTCATTTGAAAATAAAGGGAAAAAATTTGAAGAGGTCATGATTGCTATCATCAAAAGCCTACCCTTCCTTCCCAAAACTTATTAACAGAAGTTATTTCTCTGCTAGGAAGGTGGGTTTGGGGTTTTATTTGTTTGTTGATTGGTTGGTTGGTTTGGTGTTTGGTTTGTTTGGGGTTTTTTTCTTATTTCCTGATATAGAACCTAAATATTTTCTTTTTTTATTTAATTGTTAGTTTAGACACACTGCAGAGAATTCAAGGTCTCACTCTGATGTGATTTAGCAACAGATTTGGCAGTTTTGGGTTAATGGTTAGACTTGGTGATCTTAAATGTTTTTCCCAATCTAAAGAATTCTACAATTCTGTGAAGGCCATACACAAGTCAGTCCTGTTTGAGGACTGCAAGCTAAATATTTGCATACATCTTTTCTTATCTTACTTCCTTAAACTACACCACAAGCAGGAGAAAGTGGAAAAACTACAGCAAATTTGAAAAATGGAGCCTGACCAACCTTAGGAGCCTCCCAGCCATCTCTTACAATCCACTGACCTGTGAAGCACAAAGCTTGTCAGCCCAGGCTGCAGGAGAGAGCATCTTTGCTTTGCTTTGGTCTCACACTACCACCTTCAGGCTTCCGGAGTAATGGCCCTTGCACAGCACAGACAGAGAAACTGAGGCCTTGCTCTAAGAGGTTGTGGTGGGGAACAGCTAAAGGAAAACCACTCCTGGCTTGCCCGGCAGCTAACAGCTAAGCACAGAGCGGCTGCTTTGTGAGTCCAGTCGGCTGGTTTCTCCTGCAGCAAGCAGTAACAAAAGCACTGGTGGCTGAGGTACAGTCTGTCCTCCTGTCTGGGTTCTGTCTGTTCAAAAGGTGAGGAGGGTGGCTAAGGCAGGGACTGTTCAGAGTAAGGGGCTGGCCTCCCTGGCAGCAGCCCAAGGAGCACGACATGCCTGAGTCATTTTCTAGGCCCGCAGAAAGGTGCCTGTTCATTTTGTGATTCACCTCTTCTGCTGGAGTCAGTGAAATGGAAAAGGTTTGTCTTGCTGCAGATGACAAGAAGATATACTGCTCAAACAACAAAAAAAAATTGAAGAAGGATGCTTGAAAAATCACCTTCACTATCCTTTTATTACCCCTCCTCCTTTCCAAATTAAAATATTTACGTGAACCCACAGCCTTTGAATGTAGGATCCTATTTATGTACACTCATTAATATTGATGATGTGAGAGGGCGCGCTGCAATATCCCTAAAGCCCTGCATAAAATCCCGATTAAGGTCAGGAAAGGGATCATACTGAGATGGCTAATATGTTCACAAACAAACTTCTTTCCATACATTTTCCAGATGGAATTTTTTTTTTTTTTTTCTTTGACTGACACAATCCATTTTGATTTTTTTATTATTTTTTTTTAACTTTTGGCTTCTCACTGCTGGGATGGATGCAGATGGTGGAGCTGTGCTCTTACACGCAGGCTGTGCTTTATGGCAACTTGAGTCTCAGCAAAGCAGATGTCTGAGTTGCAGCCCTGTAGTCTCAGGGTATGCAAGTATTAGTGGTGAGAGACAAGGCACTTACTCTCTGGTGCATCTCAGCAGTCAACTAGAAATAATTCTGCTTTTTAACATATAAAGCATGTCATGAAACATTTTGAACGTGGCATTGGGATTGAGGATGCTAGTGCCTACCCTACCTGGTGCTCAGCCAGCACTGAGACCTAGTTCCAGCAGAGCACATCAATATGTCTTCCAGTTTTGTTTGCCCATGACATAATTTTCAGGCTTCAGAGTAAGCAGAAGTGGGAGCACCATAATGGGCTGAGGGCAAGCTTCACGTAGAGCAATCATGAGCAAGCCCTCTTGGAGCCTGTGACAGAGCATGGTGTCCAGGAAGGTTTGGCAAGATCTGTGACCTTAGATAGCTGAAGAAAGTGTCTCAGCAAGTCATCTGACACTCAAAGTTGCACCCACTGCTCCTGCTGCAGCTCTTAACTTTTAAACCATTCACGTATTTTTGTCTCATACGAGTTGCTTCAGTCCTTTCCTTTTTCATTATAGTTTTGACATTAGGAGCAGAGCTTGTACAAAGAATAATTTTCATGCTAGTGTTAAATTCCTACTTTACTCCTTTTGCTGTCTTCCTTTACCCTTGTTGTAGCCTTTCTCTCATCTCTCTGATGAGCCCATGTGAACTAGAGACTCACAGGTAAATATTCATAAATTACAGAAGTCCATCATTAACCTTAACTGTCCCTGTGTGTGCCTGTGCATTTATGACAGAACTTTATTTAGTGTTGTTGAACACAAGCATGTGCACAGAGTGATGCTAGTACAATGTATAAGGAGACTTCAAAGACCAGGTATTCCCAGAGGGGCAGGAGGGAGTTTGTGCCAAAGCAAGCAGTAGCCATGGACCTGCACTGGCCAGTACAGGTTGCCTGAGGAAGCCAGCCTGAGATAATTTCACTGTTTCATCATTCCACCTGGAAGTGTGTCAAGTGACCATGTGTTTCCTTCCTGCAGACCCTCCCACCATCACAGAGTCCAAGAGCAATGAAGCGGCCACAGGACGACAAGCCTTACTCCGGTGCGAGGCATCAGCAGTGCCCACACCTGATTTTGAGTGGTACAGAGATGATACCAGGTGAGACCTTTAGCTTACCACTTCCCTACTCTCCTTTTCAGTCCACTCAATGGAGGATCTTGCCATCCTTCCCAACTCTTCTGCCCAAGCAAATTATTCTTCACAAATCATGGTCTCATCGTACTTGGCAGAGCCATCATAGGCAGGGCTGGAAGAAACAAATCCTCTCTGCACTGGGAATGCTGAAGGAAGTGCAAAGGACAGAGCTCTTGCCTTTAAGTCAATTATGGGCCAATATACAATTAAAACATCAACAGTGCTTTCTTCCTGACGTTGTTCATGCGTTGAATAGGCTATGACAGACAAAAAATATGGTCAGTGTTAATCTCCAAGGAGGTAATGCCACGCTTGATGCCCTTACCTAGAAGAAGGAGATGCTGAGGTGTAAGATTACCTGAACCACCCAGATTTGCACATGAGAATAAATGAGAAGAGAGATCTGTGCATAATACCTCAGCATTGACCTCACATTAAGAAGGTTGTGTTATTATCTTCATTTTTAACCTGACCCATGTGCACCGATGCAGAAGTGACTCAGCTTTGGCATATTGGAACGCAGGAATTGGTGTGTTTCACTAATAACCTTTTGTTAAGTACAGGCTAGCTCTCAGGGGGCCATCATGTGGTCATTTCCAAGTCTGAGTTGGTGCTGAGTAAGGGCTTCCTCCCTTTCCCTTGGCTGTTCTTGCTTTGCCACTGCTTTATCAGTAGCATTTCACTCCACTGCGCTCCTTCCTTTCGTTCCCTCCTCCTGCATTCCACCAATGCCTTCTTTGGTCTCTTTTTCCTCAAGTCTTCTTGCCTCCCTCCATCCTCACCTGGGAGCTGGGCTGAATTGCATTGGTTTATTGCCCACTGAACAGTGATTTCCTTCCCAATTCACAGCTGTCATTGCACCTCTTCTCCTGTCTTCCCAGGATAAACAGCGCCAATGGTCTGGAGATAAAGAGCACGGGGAGCCAGTCGCTGCTGATGGTGGCCAATGTCACTGAGGAACACTATGGGAACTACACCTGTGTGGCTGCCAACAAGCTGGGAGTCACAAACGCCAGCCTATACCTTTACAGTAAGTATTGAAGAGGGTGAAGGGAGGTCCAGAGTGCTCTCACAAAGATCAGGCTATGTAGGAAGCACACAGTGACCCAAACTCGGGAAAGCATCCACATGCCATCTTCAACCCCACAAACTTCCAGCCATGAACCGGCTTTCAGTGTTCTGCTTCAGACACCTGTATGTTCATACTTGTCATGAAACATCAACACAGCCAAATGTAAAGGTTTACAGCAAAGCCCTTTGATTGACTTTCTGCCATAAAGTCAGGTTTTGTTAAAATAATAAAAAACATGTTTGTTTTAAAGCTGGAAACAAAGTACCCTTTAGAATGACAGAGCCTTTAATACTGAGGCAGAAGGCCAGGGCTCAGAGGGTCTGTGACAGTTGAGAAATGACAAGTATTTCAGAGAGATGGAGAGAACGAGCCACAGAGCCTGAGGAGAACAAGAGAGTCATGAAAAAGAGAAATTAGTTTGTAAATGGAAGGGAAAGAGGTGGGAAAAGACAGACCATAGGAAACATGTGGGAAAAGTTAACAGCAGATGAAATACAGAATAAAATTCCTTGGATCTCATTCTGCTACCTTTCAATGACTGAATTTGTCATTGCAAGTATAAACAGACAGAAACTGGGACTAGATAAACTCTAGAGCAGAGTTAAGCTGCTGGTTGTGAATTTTGCAACTAAGTGAAGCCTGACCCTAAAGAGAGTCCCTCACCTACCACCCATGTGCACAAACAAACTGTGGCATACCCAAAAAGTGTAGCTCATGATTCCAGGTCCGTAACTTGGGCTCGACTTGGACCACACATTGCTACTGCCACCAGACACAGACTGCAGCAGGATGGACAGCGTGAACAGACACATAGACACACAAAAGCATCTTGGGGCTCTATTCCTCTTGAGAGTCCCAAATCTAATTAAACCACCCAGGCCATGACCTGCATGCCCTTTTCAACAGAGAAAAGATGAGCTGTGAAACAATATTGGTATGAGAGTGTTTTAGTTTCTGCTGTGCGTGGTCAGAAAAACAATCGTTTGGTTTGGTTTGGTTTGGTTTGGTTTGGTTTAAAAAGATACAGTGCAAAAAGAGAAATTCATTGGAATTCTTTATTTACCACCTCTGGATTTATTTCAAGGCTCTTGGAAATTTTGCAGAATTTGGGTGTACTCTGGGGATGCTTTTTTTCTGAAGAACAGATATTATCATAAAAGAACACATACTTGATTTCCTGTAGCATTGCAGCATGCAAAGCAGATTTCTACTCTGAAAGTCTTTTCACACTGGGTCTTGTGACTGTCATGAGTGAGATTCAAATAAAATCCTCAGGCAGCAATCTGGAACATAATTTTCAAATACTCCAGATTTGTTCTTGCTGATATTAATATAATGCTAAGTTTAGAATCCATTCTTTGTGGCTGAATTCTAAATTTGGCCCTCTCCCTTGGTTCCTGTTACACAGATGAGCTGAAATGCATGACAGAAACAAAACAGGAGATGAAAAGATGAAATTCAATAATAATATATGTATATCTATGTGATTTCAGCTGGGGGGGGGAAGGGCTGGTTTTGCTGGAAAAGCACTTTGCATGACTTCAGAACTTCACCTCAAAGGATCTCAAAGGAGTTGCTAGCAATGAATATTTTAACATCACAAGTTATTTAGAAACTGGTGAGTGTTATTAGCACCATTTTGCAGTAGGAAAACTGAGGTACAGAGTGAAGAGCTGGTTTACCCATGGTCATTAAATGAGTGGCAGAACCTGTAAGAGACCCAGGGAGATCCTGCAAAATTGCCTATAACTGTGCCAGGAGGATATGTGCCAACCGTTAAGGATGACTTGCAACAGCAAGGGTCCTATTTTAGCCTTCTTTTGATGTGTATGAACCAAACTTTAGTTCTTTCAAGTTGTTGAATTTTGTTTATCATTTTTACCTTAGAAATTCAAAGCCTGTTTGTGCTGGAAAACGCTAGAGAACTTCACAAGAGCCACAAAAATGAAAGTGCAGAGAGATGTGATGATTTTCAGTGGACTGTTTCTAACTTTTCGTTACTGTTGCTTGTTTAATCCCTATTTCTTCACCATGCAATTGCTTCATATTGTTTCAGGAAATCCCTGTTCTCATTACAGTTAGTGTGGAAGAGTGAGGGGAAAAAAAATAAATTCAGGCAATGTGCAGGTGGTATTTGTAAGGCTAAGAAATCAAGGGGGAAATGAGTGAAAAGAATCCAACCTCATAAAGATAAACATACAGAAAGCAGCTGAAAAAATCTACAAGCCCAGATGAAAAAAATGCTGTAGTGAGCACACAGTAGCTGAAATAACAGGTAATGCACACCCCCAGCCATACACTCAGGCAGAAAAATAAATCAGTTGCAAGTTTCTGTAGATACTCAAATACTTGGGAGTGGGTTTTGTCCTTAGAATCAGAGATTTTATTTCTTTTTTAAATAGAGGATAAGCTCATTGTAGGGCAGCATCCCGCTAGTGTCCCGTTGCAGCACAAAAGAGAATGGCAGAAGTGAAGAAACAACCAGAGAGTTAATAATGAGGTACTGGCAGCTTCGCCTGAGGTGGAGGGCAGAAGGGGAGCTAGCAAAATGATGTGGAAGAACAGTTTAGCTGTAAAGAAGAATGTGTGACTACCATTCTGTCTCAGCCAGTATTGAAAAACTCTTGGAGAAACCGAACACCTTAGATGTCAATGTCGTGAATAGAAGATACATTAAAATCCAAAAGCAGCTCCCTTGAGCTAGCTAGATCTTCCTTACAGGATACAGCAGTAGGATTGCCTGCTGTAGATGGAGAGATTTATACTCCTCTGTCCTGCAGACTGAGTTTACAACCACATAAAAAAAGGCCATACTAAAGGTCTGTCTTACACGACAACCTGTCTCCAACAGCAATATGGAATATGTTTGCAGAGAGGGTACTCAGGCACACTGTGCTCTAATAACTTGCTTCCATGCCTTCTTCCTCACTCTTTATGCTCACCCTCCTCTCTACCACATGCTTTTGTAGTTTCCCTTGTTCTGGTACTCAGTGGACAACCTACTGAGCCAGTTCAACATGCTAAACCAGTGAAAAAATAATCCAGCTTTACTGCCCACCCTCCACAAATGCCCCTGAATGTTTTCTTTTGCTGTACTGAGCTGAATTAGGTAATGGAAGGGCTCAGCAAATGCCAAAGTCCATGTAAGATGGGAAACCATATCACACATATGTGGTTCTGGGGAGCTGGGGGACAGCACCATGTTTTGCAGCATGAGTGAGACAGTAGGTTGATTCAGCTCTGCAACCCCCAAACACAGAACACTTATGAGATTTAGGAAAAGGGCAGTAACACAGATCTCTGAAAATCAGCTGAGAGAGAAGCCAAGACAAGGCTGCCATCACAGAGCAGCAGAGGTGAAAAGCAGTGCTGCAGCAGAAGGGAAAGGGAAATGTTCCCTATGTTTATTAGGAGGGAGAGAAAGTGATTTCTTTTCATTCCTCTCAGCTAATAGAGTGCTGTGAAAAGCATTGGCTAAAAGTCGCCATTTC
This sequence comes from Eubucco bourcierii, assembly GCA_013396675.1. Taxonomy (NCBI): domain Eukaryota; kingdom Metazoa; phylum Chordata; class Aves; order Piciformes; family Ramphastidae; genus Eubucco; species Eubucco bourcierii. Next base: position 140,827 of record VWZE01004274.1, read on the forward strand.
TGTCTTAACTCATCCTACCCAGAAATAGAACCATAGAACCGTTGAGGTTGGAAGAGGCCTTTGAGATCACAGGCTCACAGAATGTTAGGGATTGGAAGTGACCTCCAGAGATGAAGTCCAACTCTGATGCCAAAGCAGGATCACCTAGGGCAGGCCACACAGAAACACATCCAGGCGGATTTTGAAAATCTCCAGAGAAGGAAACTCCACAACCTCTCTGGGCAACCTGTGCCAGTGTTCCAGTACCCTCACCATAAAGAAGTGTCTCCCCCTGGCAAAATGGAACCTCCTGTGTTCTAGCTTGTACCCATTGTTCCTTGTCCTAGCACTGGCCACCACCAAAAACAGACTGGCAGCTTCATCTTGACACACACACCTCAGGTATTTATAGACAATGATAAGATGCTCTCTCAGCCTTCTCTTCTCAAGACTAAACAGGCCCAGTTCTCTCAGAGAGATGTTGAAGTCCCACAGACATCCTTACAGCTCTAGGTTGGACTCTCTCTAGCAGATCCCTGCCTCTTTTGAATTGGGGACCCCAAAACTGGCCACAATACTCCAGATGTAGTCTCACCAATGCAGAGTAGAGGGTGAGAAGAACCTCCCTAGGACCTGCTGGACACACTTTTTTTAATGCACTCCAGGATGCCATTGGCCCTCTTGGCCACAAGGACACATTGCTGTCCCATGGAGAACTTGCTGTCCACCAAGACTCCAAAGTCTTTCTCTGTGGAGCTGCTTTTCAGCAGGATGATCCCTAGTCTGTACTGGTGCCTGTTGTTATTCCTTCCCAGATGCAGGACTCTGCACTTGTCCTTACTGAACTTCATGAGGTTCTCTTTTGCCCAGCTATTCAGCCTGTCCAGATCTTGTTGGATGGCAGCACAGCCTTCCAGTGTGTCATCCACACACCTCTCACACACCCCTTTCCCTCAGTCACCACCCTCACTGGAAAGAACTTCCCCCTAACATCCAGTCTAAATCTCCCCTCTGCCAGTTTAAACCCATTGCCCCTTGTCCTGGCATTGCAAGACCTTGTCAATAGTCCCTCCCCAGCCTTCCTGTAGGCCCCCTTCAGATACTGGAAGGCTACTACCAGGTCCCCTCAAAGCCTTCTCTTCTCCAGGCTGCAGAGCCCCAACTCTNAGCACTCGGTTGCTGTCTGGGCTACATGTGCACACTGCAGGCTCATGTTGAGCTTTTCATCAACCCAGACTCCAAGGTCCTTTTCCTCAGGGCTGCTCTCCAGCCATTCACCACCCAGCCTGGATTTGTGCTTGGGATTGTGCCTACCCAGGTGCAGGACCTTACACTTGGCCTTGTTGAATTTCATCAGGTTGGCCTGGGCCCACCTCTGCAGCCTGTCCAGGTCCCTCTGGATGGATCCCTGCCCTCTACCAAGTCGACTGTGCCACACAGCTTGGTGTTATCTGCAAACTTGCTGATGGTGCACTGATTCCTCTGTCCATGTCTCTGACAAAGATGTTAAACAGCACTGGTGCCAGCACTGACCCCTGAGGGACACCACTTGGCACTGGTCTCCAGGTGATACATGAGTATGTATAGGTATGCATACACCTGTGTGATGTACACATGATCTACACACAGGTGTGCAAGCACTCACCCATGCAGGCAACAGAAGCAGCACCATGTGCTCTCTAGCAAGGCAGACAAAAGAAATAGTAGCTTTTCCAAATTAATTGCCTTTTGCCTCCCACAGAGCTAGCCCATCCCAGAAGATAAAACAGGAGACAATAGCAGGACAATGCTGCACATCCTTATGAAGTCCTGCTGACTAAATTGTCTCAGTTATAGGAGACTGCCACCTCAGCAGGTCCCCTGCCACATTTTCTGCCACTTGCATCTTCCAGGAAGTAAGGAAATGTAGAGGTGAAGCAGCAGCTGGTAAGGCCCACACCACTTGGAAGCAATAGCAGATAGCATCCCACCCCTGCCTCCTTGAGAGGCTTCAGGTAGAGTTATCATTGCAGTCCAGCAATTTTGGCCATAGAATCATTGAAGCATGGAATCACAGAATTGCTTTGGTTGGAAAAGGCCTTCAGGATCAGTCCAACTGTCAGTCTAATACAACTATTACCAGTAAGCCATGTCCTGAAGTGCAATGTCCACATGTTTCTTGAACACCTTCAGGGACAGTGACTCCACCACCTCCATGGGCAACCTATTCCAATGCCTGACCACTCTTTCAAAGAGGATATTATGATTTAGGTTGGATATTAGGAAACATTTCTTTACTGAAAGAGGCAAGAGGGAGGCCTAAAAAGAGCTGGCATTTACCTCTAACTTGTAATACTTTGTTTTCACTCCAGGAGCACAAGAGCTGGTTGTGTACACATCCTTACACCCCTTCTCCTAACTGCCCACACTTTTATTTATGGTGGTAGCTGCTAGGGTTTGGACCATAAGCCTGGCCAAAATCTTAGTGTCTCAGTGCAAAGTCCGTGTCGATAACTGCTGGAAGACTCAGGAGAGGAAGAGAGTGGTTAGGGTGGGCAGCCAGATGGGGCAAGGCTGAGACACTGCTAACAAGTAAGGGTGAAGCTATAAAGGCAGCACACAGCAGGCAAGGGGAACAGAGGTAAAGTCCTTGAATAGAAAGCAGCATGATAATGAGGCTGTAGTGCTTTGCTTTTTACTGCTTATGCTGTGCAGTCTGCAGCCTGCTGCGCAGGAAGAAGGTAAAGGGGAGCTGAGTTATTTAACCAAACTAAATAAGAAGGAAGTCATGTCAGCACAACAGCCTGCTTTCGCAGAGCAATAGTCCCCTGGTGCTACATAAACACAGAGATCCAGGCTAGCCCTGTGTTTTCTAGGCAAGAGACAATCTCCCTTGTGCCTGCTGCAGATTCAAACAGCTCCATTACCACCATAAGGGCAGAAGATCTGCCAGTACCACAGGCAGGGACCTGATATGCTATGTTCCTATGGGTTACAGTAAGTCAGAAAATACCTCTTTGCACCAAGAGTGCTGTATAAAGACTATTTGCTTCCAAATAGCTTGGCCTGGGTTGGTCAGAGAACAATATGAAGTGTCCTGCCAGGTTCAATATCCATGAGCAGTGATCTTAGTACTGTCCCTACAAGTAGGCCAGGAGACAACTCACTGCCCCAGGCCTGTAAACTGTTGCATAGTGGCATATCTCTACAGCTAAATCGTGGAAGCATAGAATTGTTTCATATGGAAAAGATCTCTAAGATCATTGAGTCCAGCCACCACCTTAAGACCACCATGGCCATTAAACCACATTCCGAGGTCTACCTACTGCTCAGCCCATGAGTAGGAACTTATCTTAGTCAGTGCAAGGTATCCAGAAAGCTCTGAAGTAATGAAAGGAGACCCAGTGATCAGAGTCAAGCCTGGTAGGCTTGTGTTCTTGGTTCTGTGCCTGGCTCTGCCCACAGTTCATCACTGGACCTCAGGCAAACGGCTTCCTTGCTCTGTGCATCAGCTGCATGATCTGTATTTCAGAATTAAAACTACCATTAGCCTCAGACTGAGGTCTGTGACACTGATTTCCCTCAGTGTCTGTGCAATTCTTTTGAGATCCTTGTGTGTGAAGCTAGCAGTGATGTATAACAAAGTCCTCCTGTGACATACAAGGAGGATGCATTGGAAAAGAAACCTATAAATACACAGCAGGCTCCATGCACAACTAGAGGTTGATGAGTCTGCAGAAACTCCTCTCCTCTCATAATACAAAAGCTCAAAAGAAGCAGAGTCCCCCTGAAGATTCACAAGGGTGACTGCTCCCCCATGTTGAGATTCTCAGGAGACCTGTCAGTGGCAAGAAATTCGTTGTGGGGAAGGTTCTGGGGAGGCAGCAACTACCCATGGAGGACTTTCACAACACACCTCTCTGCCAAGACTAGCTTCCAACCAGAAATGTATCTAAGAGCTGTAGTGCGATGACACGTGTGGTCTTGAAAGTCAGAGGGGAGATATGGCCCATCAACTCCAATTACCTTCACTACAGGTGCTTAATCCCTCTTGCTGTGTGGATATTATTTGTTTAGCTTTTTGAATGACTTCTCTCTGACTCCCAGTCCCAGGGGATTTCGATATGTATTAGGTGTGTTGCTAGAAAAATGCTCAATCTATGAAACCTACTCTAGTGCATTTAATTTGAGAATGGACAGCTCCATCAGGTTTGTATCATGCTGCTTGCTTGGTGTGAAAAGTGGCTTTTCCTTTTCTCCTGCATGTTGCTTATTGTTTTTTTTCCCCCCTTAGAACGAGTTTTACCCACACTCCCCAATCCTTTTCCAGGTCAGTATATGCTTTATGTTGAAGTAGCTTTTTAGCCGGGTCATTCTCCATCATGCTGACAAATGCTCAGAGCTAGGGATGGGCAAAACAAACTTTTCCCTTTTCTCTACATGTGATTTGGTCTCTTCTGCTCACCTTCCTCATCCTTCCCTTTCTCCCTCCCTTTCAAAAAAAAAAAAGAACCCAGTCATCCAAACAGCAACAACCTTTAGCCAAGCTTTGAACCATAGCATTGTGTCCACACTTGTGTCTGGACAGTCTTCAGTAAGGTTCAGTTTGTCTGCAGAGCTATCTTGATAAACATTCCCATCCTAAGCTGGATTTGCCCAAAGAAGCATAAGCACACCCTAAAATTTTGCAGGGACAAGGGAGAAGTTAAATTTAAATGGCAGCCGAGGGACAAGGGAGAAGTTAAATTTAAATGGCAGCCGAGGGACAAGGGAGAAGTTAAATTTAAATGGCAGCCGAGGGACAAGGGAGAAGTTAAATTTAAATGACAGCCAAGAGTTGTTTTCACTCTAGTTGTGCAAACCATTCATGGTGAGACACTTTGTTTTCTTGTTCCTCTGTCATACTGCTGCAGTCTGCAAGTCACATAGTGTTGCAGTCGAGGCGGAGAGAGTGGAAAGAGGCACACGGTGATGTGCTGCTGTCTGTTTTGTTCCATGGAAAGAATGAATGATGGCAAAACAGAATCTTTTCCCTGTCTCCATGCTGTCCAAGTATGCCTCAGGTCTGGGCAGCACGACCCAAATATCCATATGAAATGTGGGGCCTAGCTGTGAAGTTGAGATTCTGAAGAAGTGCGGACACTGGGTATGTCAGAAAGCAGGCAACAGCGTTTGAAACTAAACCAACACTCAGTCCCCATATGCACTTCAAAACCCTTGGCCTAGAGCTCCTCTCAGTATCTTTGTTTTACCACCATATGACAAAGTTGCACTCAACTCATGGGATGTTCAGAAGCCTAAATAGTTGATGTCTGTGCAGAACTTTGGGGTAGAGTGTATTAGGGACCTGTATTGTTTTGCATAAGAGCACGTGCCCAAGTAAAGCACCTGCAGGTATTCCCATGTAGAGCACATAATAAATGCTGGGTGTTACACCAGCTCCATTTAAATACTCTTGCCATTTTCAAATCAAACTCTGCTCTTGGCAACTTATTCAGGCTCAGGATGTAGTCACAATTGCCTATTTAAAAGGCAAATCCACAAATACAATTAGAGAAAAGTACCTACAAAATAAAGGGGGGGGAGGGGAGGGGAGAGAATTCAAGCTACCATTAAAATTAAATCCCAGAGAGTGATTTGTAAATAACATTCTAGGAGCTGAGAAAAGGAGTAAAGTAGGCCATTGGGAATCTAGTGTGGAAAAATAAATCCAATTAAACATCATTATTATATGTATTGCAAATGAAACTTGTGCTTGGGTATGAAATTAAAGTTGCTGAGGCTGTTTGGGATGCAAGGTTTTGAGTTCTCCAGTTCTGGGTGTTGTTTTTTAAAGCAGAATTTTCAAAGACAAATATTTTTGTCTGATAGAAAACCCAGGGCTCTTTCTTTTTACTGTGACTTTTATTATATATCCTTTAATTCCACAGGCAGAAGATGTTAATTTTTTTCACAGCTAGCCCTGTTTACAGCTGGTTTTGAATTAGTAGCCCATTAACCTAAATGATAAAGCGAAAACTGCAAGTGAGCTAAGCCAAGATTTCCATAGCAAATACCCTTCTAATCACACTGCCAAGGCCGCCCTGCACAGCTTTAATCAATCCTTTAAAACACTTTCCCCTCTATCTTTGAAGCTGGTTTGGTTTTTTTTCCCCCCTATTACTGTCCCTCCACTCTCCTGAGATCATCTTGAAAGGCATCTATGTCAGTGCCATGGACAGAGGAATCAGTGCACCCTCAGCAAGTTTGCAGATGACACCAAGCTGTGTGGCACAGTCGACTTGCTAGAGGGCAGGGATCCATCCAGAGGGACCTGGACAGGCTGGAGAGGTGAGCCCAGGCCAACCTCATGAAATTCAACAAGGCAAAGTGTAAGGTCCTGCACCTGGGTAGGCACAATCCCAAGCACAACTCCAGGCTGGGTGGTGAATGGTTGAGAGCAG
>VWZE01004275.1:1692-31522 GCA_013396675.1 Eubucco bourcierii
TCCATGTCCTTCCTATGCTGAGGGTTCCAGAACTGCACACAGTACTCCAGGTGGGGTCTGACGAGAGCAGAGTAAAGGGGCAGAATCCCCTCCCTTGCCCTGCTGGCCACATTGCTCTTGATGCAGCCTAGGACTCGGTTGCTGTCTGGGCTGCATGTGCACACTGCAGGCTCATGTTGAGCTTTTCATCAACCCAGACTCCAAGGTCCTTTTCCTCAGGGCTGCTCTCCAGCCATTCACCACCCAGCCTGTATTTGTGCTTGGGATTGTGCCTACCCAGGTGCAGGACCTTACACTTGGCCTTATTGAATTTCATGAGGTTGGCCTGGGCCCACCTCTCCAGCCTGTCCAGGTCCCTCTGGATGGATCCCTGCCCTCTAGCAAGTCGACTGTGCCACACAGCTTGGTGTCATCTGCAAACTTGCTGAGGGTGCACTCCATTGAGGGTGCAAGTCCCTATCCTATTGCTATATATACTATAGAGGTCATAGCCTGCAGAACTCTCTTCCAGAGTTTAGCTTTACTTTCTCCTAAGGGATCAATAAAATACCTTAGGTTTCCTTTCTCTTATAACTATATTGTTGAGAGTATCTGAGCCTAGGTACAGACTGCTGGCACTAGAGATCACACTGCCCAGAGCCTCCAAAAGAACAGATGCTTCCTCTAGAACACAAGTGTGCAAGAGGCAGTTGCAGGAAACTGGCACAACAAACTTCCAGCAGATTCCTGCAGAACTTGGAGTCTTCATTTTCAAGACTCTGGAATTTCTTCTACTCTCTCTACCCCACTAAGTTCAGAACAAGAACACAGTATCTCAACATCATGTCTTCTATTCCATTTCTTTTTCTCCTCTCTCCACCTCAGTAAGTTCAGGACAAGAACTCAGATCATTTTACAGTGAGAGTGGTAAGACAATGAAACAGGTTGCCCAGGGAGGCTGTGGATGCCCCCTCACTAGAGGTGTTCAAGGCCAGGTTTGATGAAGCCTTGAGCAACCTGGGCAAGTGAAAGGCATTCCTGCCCATGGCAGGGGGCTTGGAACTTGGTATCTTTAAGGTGCCTTCCAAACGAAACCGTTCTATGAACCATGTGTTTGGGATCATCGCTACAGAGCTCCAAGCTCCGGTGGCCTCAGCTCAGAGTACAAGGACAGTTTGCAGAAGGCAAGAGAGCTGAAGCTGACCAGCTTGCTTTGTAATAGAGGGCTCACACCCTTAATTAGAGCCAAGAAACTTCTAGAAGAATGCCTTGATAGCATTACTGTGCTCCCTTGTTTGCCTTGGAGCATACACATCAGGCACCCAGAGAAAAGAGAAGTGCCACAAAGTCAGTCTGCTACAGACACAGAAATTCACTTTAATCCTGTTCCCAAGGATGACTCACACTCTTTAACAGAACTTGAAAGTCAAGGTTCTACCCTTTAAAGCCTTCATCTTCTTACAGAATTAGTCTCACAGCAAGTTTCCATGTAAACAGGAAAGTTTTAATTACATAATGGATACTTCAGCTGTTTTTACAAGAATTCCTTTAATCAGATGCAATGCTTAAGGAGAATTGCTCCTTGTTCAGAGATCAGATTAGCAAGTAAAAGGCCTGCTGCTCAGCAGTGACAACACTCTGCAGTGTGTGCTGAGGGAGTGTCAGAACACACCACTGCAGGTAACACTTGGTGCATCCCACTGACCTTGGCCCAGATCCAGAGATCACCAGCAAAATTGGTGCTTTCCTTAAAACATACCTGTATGAACCTGCAGGAGCAGCTCTGCCCCTGACTGGTGTCCCTCTAGCAGCAACAGCCACAGCCCTAAGCTCTGCAACCAGGAAAGCCACCCCACTGTGCCTGCGCTGCTGTGCACAGCTGCCTGTGCAGCTTCCAGGGTAAAGCACAGTGAGACATGGGAGGCAGACTTGCTTAGAAAAGCTCGCATCAGCTGCCCATGCTTTCTGAGGAGCTGGGTAGGTGATGTTATGGCTCTAAGATGGAGGAGCCTTTCCCCTTCCCATTTCAGTGTGTGTTTGTTTGTTAACGCTTATGCTTGGAGAAGTGGAAATAAACCAACTTATGTTAGAGTATAAATATCTGCAGTTGTGTGAGTGGTTTTGACTTGCTTGTTCTGTACTGTGGCTGTCACAGTGCAAGGAGCAGAAGAAATTCTAGATAGTCTGAACCTGATTATTTCTTTTGGTTTAATTTTAGTTATTCTCCCTTTTGTTGTTTTTCCTTTTTAAGAAACAAATGAGTTACCGTATGTTTTTTCTTTAGTTAACTAAGTAATGACCGAGTTCCTATTCTAAGCTTGCTTAGACACAACTTTCCCAGAGTTTTGTCCCCTGTAACCCTTGTTTCCTCTACAATCTCAGCTGCAGCCTCGCGTCCCATGGCAGCATGCTCAGAATATAAGGCAGCAGGTAAACCTCCCTTTTCTTCTATTGCTGCCTCAAAGAGAGACCTGAAATGCTGCATTTCCAAAGCAAGTGCCCATACCCTACAGCCTGGGCTGTGTTGTGTGATGCTGATAGTCTGAGGGAGCCCTCCCATTGCTCAAAGAACAATTTATGAACATGGTTCAAGGAAGGCAGCTCAACAGACATATAGATTTATTTATTTTTCTGATGGTCAGATTTGGACTAAGTCAGTGGCTGACTTAGGTTCAACTTGCCACAGGTATGATAGCAGCTTAGGCAACTTAGTGGAGAGTGCTCGTGAAGCTTTAAAAACATTCAAGTGCCAACATCATGGTGGCCTTCATGCTATCTGGACAGTTTATTGCTGGCAGCACCATCCCTCCCTATCACAGGTAGATGTTGTTGCCCATAGGTGTCACTTGGTGAAGGAGGCAGAGGAAGGAGGTAGCTGTTCCCCCTGCCCCATGGACCTGCCATGTCCCTGTGCAAGATGCCAAATTCGCTGGGGTGATTTAGTGAGCTGCCAGCTGGAGAAAACCCCAGTTGTGCACCACCAACGATATGTTTAGCTGCTTGTTTGCCCTCAGAATAGCTGTGAGGTTTTCTGCCTTCTTGTCTGCAGTGAGTTAATGAGAAGAGGCAACACATGGCCTCCATAAGCTGTGCCAATGATTTCTCTACATGCACAATTGCTTCTCGCCTTCTTTATCATCTGTCGAAATTAATCATTAATTTTCACTTGTAGCTGCCTCAACAACTTAACAACATCATACATATTCTGCACAGCAATTTCTCTTTTCAGTAGATGGCCTAGGAATGTCAATTTCTCATCAGCATAATTGATAAAATTCTGCTGCAGTTATCAGCAGAGAAACATATCGCATCGCGTTGTAGAAGCAAGCACACTGCTTAATTAATGTGGATTCTTTCGTAAAAGGTTTAAAGCGATAGATGAAACATCTATATTTGCACCGAGTAAAAGGTTAAAAATACAGTGATGAAGTGCTGAAATCAGGGATCTGAGTTGTGGTCATGGCTTTTATAGAACAGAAACCCCTTTTACTACTAATTTCTGGAAGATCCAAACGGTTTTCTTCTGCTGCAGCTCACAAAATACAACTCTGTGTTCTTGGCCTTGGCTGCAGCTCGCCTTGAGGTGGATTTCCTCACTCTAAGGAAATCACACAATTTAATCCCATCTAGACGATAGCTTTTATTTGAAGACTTTTCAGTCCCAGGCTCCACAGCCAACTGTGGGCACAAATATTACATTGTTCATGTTACAACACGGGTCTGGGCAGATGTGCTTCACTACCACACAGGGCAGCCCTCCCCAGAATTGTGAGCTGCCCAGACCTTTTCCATCTGCCACCAAACTGCTTCTGCTTTTTGCTTTCATTTTGCTTTGATTATTTATGTTATCCAAATGAAGGCTGGAACATTGTTCTCACAGGTTTTTGCAGGAAAATAACAGTGGCAATTCCATGCATGCAGCAATCTCCCAGCGCAAACCTTCTGGTGTTCTCAACGCTCTTCCCTTTCCCCCGAGGGAGGTGCTGCTTTTCCACCAGCAGCCATAAACACCAGCAGGATGAGGAGTTCCAACTCTGTGCATTGATTACAGTAAACATTTCTAACATCAGCGTGATAGCTTTGCTGGATCTGCTCCACGATCCAAAAGGATAAAGGGAATGTGAATTTCAGGGGAGCTAACATTAGCAGACAGCTTTGCAGTATCAGTTCCCTGATGTTGTTCCACTGTTTCAGTATATTCCAAAGGGACCATATATGACCTACCAAAACATGAGCAAGCAGTGAGTCACTGCTGGTATGAAGCAGGAAGCCTTGGATCCACACAGCTCTGCAAGTCTTTGTGTGGGGCTGCAGCCTTCTGAATTTGATCCTAAACAATGGTCTCAGAAAACAACCTACAGAGTGCACTTGCAGACTGGGGCCCAAGGAGAAAGTATTTCTTCATGGCTGAAGAACTCTTGGTGTGAGGACTCGAAAAAGAGAAGTGAGTCGTGCTTTCATTTAGCTACTAAAGCCTTTGAGGTCCATCCTGGAGTTGGCCGCTTTTCCTACAATTTTTTGGTTTTTTACATCTTGTCTTTTCTGGGCTGGTTTTGAATTGCCTCCAGCCTGAGAGCTATATGAAAGCTTTTATTCTTTCCAAGAGTAAAACTCTGGTACAGTCTCACAAAGGTATTGATGGGAATAAGGAACCTGAAGTGGTTTGAGAGAGGGACTTTTCACAAAGGTATGTAGAGACAGGATGAGGGCAATGGCTTCGGACAGGAAGAAGCTGGATCAGGAGGAAATTCTTCACGAGGATGATGAGGCACCAGGACAGGCTGCCAAAAGAAGTTGTGGAGGCCCCAACCCTGGAAGTGTCCAAAGCCCAGTCAGATGGAACTTCAAGCAACCTGGTGTAGCAGGAGGTGTCCCTGCCCACGGCAGCAGGGCTGCAACTAGATGATCATTAAGGTCCCTTCCAACTCAAACCATTGCTATGATTCATATACAAGAAACTACAGGAGGAAAGTAATCTTGGAGTTCAACAGTTGTTGGTGTGATAAAACCATGTGTTTCTGAGCTGTTGACAAGTTCATCCTGTATTTGTTTGTATCATCCTTACACTCTACTAATCTCCTTCCAGGCATCTCTTGGTTACTCACAGAAGGCAAGATAAACTTTCCTCCACTTTTGTCTGGAGAAGGTGATGAGGGAAGCACTCTCCTTTTCCTGAGACTCTGCAGAATGGCCAGGAGACACAAGATGTGCTGATGCCTGAGCTGGTGTTTTGCAGGGAGCTGAACTCCTCCTCAGGGGCCTGGTGTCTCTTTCCAACTCTAAGCTCCTCATGGTCTCTGCATTCAGCTGGAGGAAAGCTGCATCCAACAGCCCTGGAAGGTTTAATAAATTTTTGGTCTGTTTTGCGTTACGGTTCCCTGTGTGTATGGATTACAATTGTTGAGCTTTACAAGTTCTTGGCACTCTCCAGAGAGCAAAGTCTCTGTCGGTAGTTCTTCAGTGAAGCATAAAAATGTCTGTTTAAAGATCTATTATAACCCAGGCTGTGTGCTTGTCCAGTTTTATTTCACTAGCCAACAGTGTATAATAATGCCTCAAGACGAAAGACATTAACTTTGCAGATGCAACCAAGTCGAGCACTAAAGGCATTAGTCAAACACTTTGCTGGTTTAGATTTTCTAATGCAAAATCTAAAGCAAAAGCTACAGAGAGAGGGATTCTCCGTTTGCTTTGGAGCCTTCCACAGCAAAGTGTTTCAAGAGAGACTAAATCTCTCCCCCAGAAATGTCTTGCTCTGTGCTGTAGGGAGGGATGAATGACAAAAATTAGCATTTGCACTGAAGCAGGGGAAGTGTAATCAAATTCTGTGGAAGAAGAGAGAGAAATGGCACATGCTAGAAAAGCCACAGCTTGGAAGCTGATTCCTAGCAAGCTCCAAAGCTGTGGGTGCCATTAAGTGTGCACAGGCCATGTAAACAGGAAAACGTGGGTGTGCAAAAGCAATGAGGTGCAAGAACTGACGAGGAGCAATGTGAAGCTGGGGAACAGTGCAGAGCTGAAAGGGTCAGTGAATGCAATTAAAGATGCCACTTACAGGGAAAGGAATGATAGAGAGTGAAACATGGTTTCACCAGACAATGAGCCACAGGAAGTGTTTCCAACATGAGAAGGGTGAAACATCAGGGAAGCAGACTGTGGGCTTTTTGAGGCAACGGCAATAATTTCTAGACAATAGAATAGATGTAGCCTCTGCAAGAAAAAAAGATAATTCCCTGCTTCAGTGTTCATAAAGGATATGGAACAGCTGCCAAGAGCAGATGTACAGTTTCCAAAAGAAAATAAAAGCAAGAGAAACATTGCAGAAAATCATTGCTGCAACATCTGATCATGAAATACAACAATCTCAGCAAGGAGAAGAAATCCAGAACTAAACAAAGATCCATCTCACTCTTCAAAAGGAATCCAAAGAGGAAATACAAGCCTGGGTCACCAACCTCAAAATAGGAAGCAGGGATAGACTAAAGGGATATTAAATGAGACTAAAGGGATCTTAAACATCCCTTTTAAAAGGGATATTTAAAAAAACTAAGAATTTTGTTTTGTTTTGTTTCCTCTGTTTTGTGGCTCATAGCTTTCTGGATATTGTCTTCCCTGTACTGCAGTGGATCAAACATGTCATAAAATAATTGATTTTTTCCATTTTGACTCATTCCAGCCATTCAGAACTACATTTTCAGGATGGAGAAGGACATTTTCCCCTTGCATTCTCAGGCTCCATAGGGTTTACAAGAACATGTGCAGAAGCTGGCAGCTGTGGGCAGGTCTGGCTGGTAAAGTGACCATCAGAAAAATATCACAAGCTAAAATTAAACTTGGGGTCTGGGCTTGTTTCCAGCGGCAGGATCCTGTTACTGGAAATGACAGGAAGGCAGCTGAGCAGAGCAGAGCTAAGTTGTCCATGCAGCTAGACAACCAGAGTGGCACAAGACCACCTAGATCAGGTGGGGACAGTGCAAGCATGTCAATTTGTGGGGCAGTGAGTTAAAAAGAGTACTGGAGGAAATGTTTCCCTGTCAATACCCACTCGGGAAGGACTCTGTGCCCCAGCAGCACTTTGCTTAACTCATCTGGATTGGTCTGAATTCCTTTAGAAAGCAGCTGAACTCGCACACTTGAAGTGTATGAGTGAATTTGTACACTTAGCAAGAGAAAAGTAAGTGGACTGTGATATTTGCAGCAAAAAACCAAAAAAATAGACATGGCAGTGTGGAAAATGCCTTCCTGAAACCATTTCATGCATTGAATTTACCTTTCAAAGAGATGGCAAAGGTGAGAATCGAGTCTGGAGAAAACATCATGCCCTGGCTCCCAGGTGACCTCTCTGAAGGCAGTGGTGCAAGAGCAGGGTTTGGAAGCACTTCTTAGCAGGGCCTGTTGTCACAGCAAAAGTGTGATGGTTTTGAACTAAAAAAGAGAAGATTTAGGTTAGATAGAAGGAAGAAATTTTTTATAATGATGGTGGTAAGACACTGGCACAGGTTGCCCAAACAGGCAATGGATGCTCCATCCTTGGAGGCATTCCATGTCAGGTTGTCTGGGGCAGCCTGCAGAGGGCGCTGTGCTAGCCAACAAACCGCCCTGCGGCGCTGTCTCGCTGTCTGGGCCTGAGCCGGGGCCGCGTTCTGCAACGCTGCACCTTTCCTGCCTGCTATCGCCCAGCTTGCTGGCAGGTTCCTTGGCACAGACACATGTCATGGGTTAAACTGCCTGTATTAATAAGATACATGGAGGAAAGGAAGGAGCCTCGGGGGAATGTAGAAGGCCTGGGACACTTGCACTGGCACACTGGCAGTGGCTAGCGATGTTTTGAGACACGTTCCCAAGCAGTGGGGATTTCCAGAAAAGAAGAGCGGAGATGTTTTACCAGCCCTTGGCCAGCTTCAGAGACTGGAAAGTAGGAACCATTTATTGCAAAGGAGAAGCTACCCAGAGAAAGGATAACATCATGGCCACTTCTGTAAACAAGTTTAGAAAGAACATCGAGAGGGAGTAAAAATAAGATTTAAGAGGGAGGGAGAGTATCATAAAAGTAAGTGCTGTGTGGGAGGAAGTCGTGTTGGTCTTTTTGCTCAAAGTGCAATAACTCCTTATCATTTCCTGCACTTTATTAATAACTGCTATTCTGTTTAAAAATATTTTAATCCCTTTTATAGCTGGAATGACTCATCAGCTCCTCTCTCGTTGTTACAGACAATGTCTTCTAGTCTCTCAACCACCAGAACAGTGTCCCCAGGAAGCAGCACGAGGCTAAGGCAGCAGTATGCGCTATTTTATTCCTCCACATCCACCAGTTTAATGATTCTCACTAACTCTAGCAGAAAGCTTCACATCGCTGAGTATGGAAACCTATTCGGAAAACAGTGCTGTGCTCAGAGGTGGCAAAGGCAGGAACTTCTCAGCAGCTGGAGTGTTCCTGCTGCATCCAGTGGAGATCTGGTGCTCAGTGTCATGGAAGACCAAAATAGGCCTAGACAAGTTCTGACTTGTCCAGACACCTTTCTGAGTTCCATATCCCTTCTGCTGATGGGGGAAGCAAGGCGAGAAGAGAAGCCAAGATACTGGTTTTGTGAGCAAATATCCCAAAGGCTCTCTGTAAGAAATTCTGTAACTAATTCTGAGTGCCTTTGCCTTAAGCAGAAAGGAGCAGGAGCCTCTCGAGTACCTCGAGTGGGACTGTGTGGCATAATCGACCGCCAGAACCTCCTCCAGTTCAGCTAAACTTAACGTTTCTGTTTTGCTTCTTCTTTCTTAAGTGTTCTAGAGTGTCTCTGCTTATTCCTCTGTGTAACATCTCCCACGGCCGTATGAAGAACCTGTCGTTAACATTAAGTATGGTGGTGAGATTCCTGGATATCCAAATTGATAAACGACATTAGTTAGTGAACAAATCCTGTCCTCACCACAACACTGTCTCATAGCCCAGGAATCATAGGCTGGCCAGTTCTTACTCTCATCATTCATGAACAAATGATATGGGGGGACTTCAAGCTTTTGCTATCAGGCAAGAGAGCAACCTCATGCCCAAGGCACATGCACCATGCAAGGGGCCAGGATCTGTCTCTGGGAAGCCCTGTTACCTGCCAGCCAGGTGAAGGGGGTTGCACAGACACAGAATCATAGAAAGTTCTAGGTTGGAAGGAACCTTTAATGGTCATCTAGTCCAACACACCCATCCCCCTGCCACATTCAGGGATATCTTTAGAGCAAGAATGACTGCTTTGACTGCTTTCCAAGAGTAAAGTCTGTTTGAGAGTAATGATGAAGAATCCTGCTGATAGTCCAGCCCAGGCCAGATCTCCTGGTGAGCACATGAACATGTTCATGCTGTCAGTTTCTCCACTCAGAAGAAAATTGCTGTTGCACTGCATAGAAACTTGTGGCTGTAAAAGTGAGGGTGATGAGAACTGAGGCCCTGCTGCAGCAAAGCCACATTCCCACTATAAGCAATGTGAACCAGGCTCAACCACAGCCCTGCAAGGAGTCTGAAGAAACTTATAGATTCTTTTCCTCAAATTAGTTATTGGATTATGTGGAACTCCCAGGAGGAAGAAACTGAGCTACCTGTCTTCCCTCAGCCACAAAGCAGTGGGTAAACTTCTTCAGGGTACCAAACATTGAATTCTCTATTTCAGATTTGGACATTCCTTCTATTCAAATCTAAATATGATTTAGATACTGTGATACTGTGATACTGTGATACTGTGAAATACAATGGATTTTATCTCAAATGGGTTCATGGGGCCCTCGAAAGTCAGATCTGTAACCCTGTGGAACAGATTTTCATTGCTCTCTATAGTTTTCCAGCAGATAAAAATCTTCCATAGAAGCTACATAAATATCCTATTCATGAAAGTATAAAAACATATTGTACCAAGACAATGGCCCTGCAAAGCCAGTGACATCCCCAATGAAATTAGCAAAGTTAAATGTGCAAAGAATTTCCCTCTCTTCTCGGGCTGCGGCACAGCGTTCCTGTAGCCATCATCTCTCTCATCTCCATTTCCATCACAACTTCATAAGGATTGGGAAATAGAGATGAAAGGCAGAGGCTTTGCCTTCCCAGAGAGCTGCGGTGTTTGTACAGCAGAGTGTACTACTATAGCTGACAGCAAAACAGAGTCTATTATTTAGTCCTCTGTAGGAGGATTTCTTACAGAGATGTCTATGCTGCTTCGGCTTTGGGCCAGTCACCGATTTCACCATCCAGCTGCACATTTCATGTCTTTCCCTCAATCTGGGCTGCTTGCTCTCCCTGTATGCTGTATACATGCAGGAGGGAGTAAAGGGAGCAGTGATATTGACAGATGCTGAGACCTTGATGCAGTATTTGCTGGGGCCAGGTCCTTGGCCTTTGTTTATGGCAGCACTACAGCATCAGGCTGGTCCTGAGAGGCCAAGGAAGTAAAGCCAAGAGTGGGATCCCTCACAGTGCTGCATGCGTGGGGACTGACATCTGCACTTGGGGCCAACCTCATCCCAGTGCTTTTCAATGGTACCCTGTGGTGGCACAAGGGGCAGTGGTCACAGACTGGAACACACCAGTTTCCACCTAAAGAGAGCCCAGAGAGGCTGTGGAGTCTCCTTCTCTGAAGAGATTCCAGCCCCCCCTGGACATCGTGATTGTGGGCAACCTGCTCTGTGTGACCCTGTTTTAGCAGGGAGGAACTGGATGATCTAGGTAGATTCAGACTGGATGTGAGGAGGACATTCTTCACCATGAGAGTGGTGAGAGCCTGGAAGGCCCAGGGAGGCCCCATCCCTGAAGGTGTTTAAGGCCAAACTGGATGAGGCTCTGGCCAGCCTGATCCAGGGTAGAGTGTCCCTGCCCATAGCAGAGGGGTTGGACTAGATAATCCTTGTGGTCCTTTCCAACCCTGACTGGTTCTGTGATTCTATGATCTCCAAAGGTCCCTTCCAACCCCTACCATGCTGGGATTCTGTGCTTCTGTATAGTTAGCCTCTCTCTTCCGTGTGTACTGCCTTGTGTTCTGCTTAAAAATGGAGGCAACGTAGAATTGCTCATCACAAGATGCATTTTCAGCCTGTATTTGATCCCAGAAAAAGTTTCCTTTGGTGCTTACATGAAAAAAATTCAGTGTGGAAAACGTAAGGAAGATGTGACTCTAGTTCACTCATAGTGATGTATCTTCAGCTCCTTTGCCTCCTTTCTTGGACAAGTAATGTAGCATTTATGATGACATGATGTGTTTGTGCCACTGAGTGCATCATGGCAGCCCAAAACAGGGACCTATAGGCAGGTCTCTTCTTAAGGTCAACATCAGCCTTGCCTCTATCCAGATCAGAAAAGCTCCTTCTACTGCTGCAAGTGAGCAACAGGAGGCCAAGGATTCTCTAGTTAAAAGGTTGATTAGTCTGCCTTAAAATAAACTTAAACTGAACCAGGGGTGAATGATCCAGAAAATAACAAAGTGCTTCTAATTGGAGAGGAAATAGAACAAACTGTGCTCTGGCCTCTTGGCTTCATTTTATGTTAATGAAAAGTGATAAGCACTATGCCTGATATTGTCAAAGAGCTCAAGTGGATGAGCCTCTTGTCTTCATTTCCACCAACATAAACAGGAGCCTTCCTTGGTACAGCTCCAAGGAGCTGGGGCCTGTCTTACATCACACCAGCCCAAGTTTGAACCCTGAAAAGCCCTTGCTTTTTCTGCAGTCCTTCATATTACAATCAGAACATTTTGACCTCTCCAACTGACCTTAAATTAAATTTGCTTTTGGTTTTTCTGGGCTGGAGGGTCAGTTTACAAAACATTTGGAGCTACCCAGTTCCCACCACTGTAAAGTTCAGAAGATGTCAACTCACAGCAGCAGCACAGATTCCAGCTTCATACATCTACCCATCACAGCGTGTGTACATCAGCTGTGTTGAGTACATCATTGCTCACGTGCTTTTACTTGGGCAGCATCTCATCTTCCAGATGAGCCTGGGAACTAAAACACAGGAAGCTTTATGGAAGTCTCTGGGGGAGACCTGGAGTTTAAAACCATCACCAGATTAGAAAAGGGGCATTGAAAAGTGCTGCTGTAGTAGGAATGTAATGGGAAAGGTAACACCAGTGCAGGGTGCTGAGGAACACCCCCCCTCACCCCCCCCACCCCCAGTTATTTCAGTATTGCGCTTCAGGTTTCTTCAGTGCCCTGTAACCCTGTGGTTTGGGTGGAATAGCTTCAAAGCATGGAAGATGCTGCACTGGTGCTGCTTGCCCTTCCATAAGCATCAGTGTCTCTTCAACAGCATCCCTTAACCGTGCAGCTAGGGAGAACAGATTCCTTTCCAAGTCTTAACTGGAACAAGGGAGAAAGTTCCTTCCTGGTTTTAGTCCTATAATGATTTCCTGTAGATGCTGAATGCTGTACTTGCTGCTCTCAAGGGCTTGGTGCTTTGGTCAGAACACACTTGACTGCACCTCTGGAACCTGCTGTGGGCTGGGCTGTTCCCTCATCATGTACATGTACTCATCATGGAAGTGTTGGAGCGGGTCCAGAGGAGGGCCACAAAGATGCTCAGAGGGCTGGAGCAGCTCTCCTATGAGGACAGGCTGAGAGAGTTGGGGCTCTGCTACCTGGAGAAGAGAAGGCTTCGAGGAGACCTTACAGTAGCCTTCCAGTATCTGAAGGGGGCCTACAGGAAGGCTGGGGAAGGATTATTTACAAGGTCCTGCAATGACAGGACAAGGGGCAATGGGTTTAAACTGGCAGAGGGGAGATTTAGACTGGATGTTAGGAGGAAGTTGTTTGCAGTGAGGGTGGTGAGGCATTGGCACAGGTTGCCCAGGGAGGTTGTGGATGCTCCCTCCCTGGATGTGTTCAAGGCCAGATTGGATGAGGCCTTGAGTGAGCTGTACTAGTGGGAGGTGTCCCTGCCTATGGCAGGGGGTTGGAACTAGATGATCCTTGAGGTCCCTTCCAACCTTACCATTCTATGATTCTATGATTCTATGATACACAGCTCTACAACATCCCAGGCAGGGCAAGAACTGGGGTGAGGTGCAGCAGTGCCAGGTGTGGGGTCTAGCAAAAAGAGATGGACAGCTCTTAGAAAGGCGCCACTTATGTTCTTAAATGTATGAAGAGTTTCAAACTGAAGATGCTGCAGACAGACCAATCATTAGTTCTTAAAATCAGGGCTTTGCCTGAGGTGATTTGACCTTCTGCCTGGGAAGATTTGCAGTCTGTGCAGCTGTACATGGCTGGGATGTCAACACTGACATACACCCCTGCCAACATTGCTGAGAGACCAAGCTCCTGAAATTATGAGAGTCCAAACAGCAAAACCTAAAATGTGGAAAAAGTAAGGGAGAAAAAAAGTAAGGGAAGGAAAAAAAAAAAAAAAAAAAAAAAAAAGGTCTGAAGCTTAAATATTTATGGCAGATCCTAAATCGTGGTGAGAAGTGCTGAGCACTCCATAATTGAGATCAAAGCTAAGGCTCAACCAAGAACTAGGCTGCCTTTCCAGCTCCACCCTCAGCTCCAGCAAGACCAAACCAATTCTCCAAGCATCTGACAAAGCAGACCTGATCCTGGGTAGAGCTTTGACAGCTTGCTAGGAAAAGAATCTCGCAATACCTCTGCAGAACTTCAGCAACCAAAAGAGTCAGGAAGCTCTCATATATTGGTAAGATTTTCCTACGATTCCTCTTTCAGTTTTCTGTATTTAGATTTGTTTGTCTCCTCTTTAAAGTGACAAACTCTCTGTGTGTTTGCTTTATTTCTCTCTTTGTAAGACAGTTGTCAACTGGCAGTGTCACTTCATCGTCCCTGCGCTGCATCCTCCTTGCCGTGACAGTGCGGCTATGAAAACTTCAGCATGGCTGTTGCAGCATCCATGTCACCTGGTGCAGCCCTCTCGGGGCTGACAGAATAGATGGCTCAGTCCTGAAGACATTACCTCCCTCTGAAAAGCTGTGCAAAGGCGATTCACTTTCCCCTGGACACGCATGCGAATGCACAGCCACACAAAGAGCTGACCTGCCTGTGCGGCAAGGAGCATACACACCCTGAAGTGTCCCTCGCCACATCCAAAGACCTGCAGAGAGGAACAGCAGACTTTTGGGATTACCAGGCTCAACCACTCTCCAGACAAGGCTGGTGCTAAACCACATCTCAGCAGCACATCTCTGTGTCTCTTAAACACCTCCAGCGATGGGGATTCAGCCACCTCCTGCAGAGCCTGTTCTGATGACTGAGAACCCTTTCAATGACCAATTTTCTTCTGAACCTCCCCTGGTGCAACTTGAGGCCATTACCTCTTGTTCTGTCTCTTGTTGCTGGGGAGAAGAGACCAACATCTACCTAGGTCCAACTTCCTTTCAGGTACTTGTAGAGATTGCAGTCTCTCCTCACCCTCCTTTTCTCCAGGCTGAGCAAGCCCAGTCCCCTCAGCTGCTCCTCGTAAGACCTGTTCTGCAGACCAGCTTTGCTACCCTTTTCTGGACTTCAGTAACTCTCTACATTCATTTTTCTAGAGGCCAGTTCCAGGATCATGTGGAATAAGACACAGGTGACTCTCAAACACTGTTAAGTTCCCAGAAATAAACTCTTTCTTTTAACCTTACCAATTTACAAACAACCAACAGCACATTCTTGAGGGCAGGCTGGAGGCCTACCCCTACAATACAGAATATCAGATTAATTTCTGAGTTTGAACCACACTGAATAAGAATCTGTTTTTCTAAGCCAATGGCAACATAGCTTTTCTAAACCAGCAGCACATTTATTCTCTCCTAGTAAAAACTGAGCTGTTCTGATCAAGGGTTAGTTGCAAAACTGAAGGAAACCAATGGTAATCTTTAAGGTCCCTCCCAACCCAACCCACTCTACACTTCTGTGATAATCTTTCTGCTGACCTTAGCCCATTCGGATGAAGACCCTCGAAATACTCCTTGATGTGCATCAGAGAACTGGGGGTGGGAGGGGAAGTGTCCCGGAGCAGTTGCCTGGAGTGGCTGCAGGAGCAGTGTTTCTCTGATGCTTTGTTATGGCTACATTTTTAAATGCCTTCTCTGCGTGGTTAGAGCAAGCATTTTCCTTAAGTGAAACAAAGTGGAGCCAGTCAGACTTCTCTGCTGAAATGCTGATGGCATTTCTCATTTTTATGCCTTTCTCAAGAGCCTGTCCTGGAAAACAGGAGCCTTTGCTGAAATGATAAGGGAATTTATCCATTCAGAGCAGATCCCTGCCATTATGACTTCCACATGTAATGTTGAGGCAATAAAATTTATGACTGCCTTCTCCAGTGCCTTAATGAGGCATCACCAGCCTCGCTGTATATTTGCAAATGTCTTAACAGACAATGATTTTAAAAAGCACTGGCGTGCAGCTGCCAGCACAAATGACCATAACACCAATTATCTTTGCAGGATTTAGTCATTATGTTGAATCAAAGGCAAAACTGAATCACCAGCCAGTTTTCTCCTCTGCTTTATGAGGGAATTAAAGGGAATAGGTTTCTCCTGGACACATCTCCTGCTTTCCTCCCCTTATGTCTCCACCACTGGTGTAATCCTAACATTTAAACTGAACCTCCTGACGAGACTTATTATTTTTAATCCAGCTCGTTAAAAGGTATAACTGTTTCCACTAATCAATCTTTGGCTTGCCTGCTTTTCCAAGCACAGCCCTCCTGACTGGTGCTTTGGCAGCACCCAGGATGGGGCCTCATGCTGGTGTTGTGGGTGCCTGACATCCTCTCAAGCGACCCAATGGTCACGATCACTTTAGAGCTCTGGTTAACCATGGCCAAGGCAAGTGGGTTGACCAAATCTACCACAGAAATGTTTACTTGAGTTCCTTCTCCATGTCCTCAGACCTCGCACTCAAACACCTGTGGGGCCAGAAAGTGCAAGAAAAAATGGAAGAGATCTCCTGTGATGCCTGTCTCTAAGCTCTCCAAACTCCTCCATCCTGGTCAGCCTTCATCAAGTGAGTCTATCTGTTTTAGGGGGAAATGGCACAACTCTGAAACCTTCAACCCTTCTATTCCACCACCAAGACAGTTGTCAAACTCAGTAGCTGCCTTGTTTAAGGTTAGACCAGGTAAGTATATGGATATTGTAGATGTTCCAGAAAGAGGCAATGGCTGATGCTCAGTTCGTTTCCTCTGAATTCTAAATCAAATATCAGCATCAACAATTTCTCTGTTTCACTTAAGAAGAAGGGAAGTTGTGGCCCCTTGACCTCTGCAGCTTCTTCTGCCTGCTCTCTAGACCTAAGGCAGAAGTGTGTGGGTGTCGTTTTTCTGACAGAAACTCAACCGGCCAAGAGAGTGGTGGCTTTTGTGAGGAAGCAGGAAGAGGAAGGTACCACACAAGCACACAAAGATTTCCCCATGCACTATCTTAGCACATCCAGCCCTAGTGCTCTCTAGGTGTAGCTTTGGCAGAGAATTGAATCAGCAGCTGAAAGCTGCTTCTGCTTTTCCAAGTCACATATGCTAGGCACAGCCCACCAGCTTTTGTGACATATCAGGGGCTGGCCCAGGAGGGTCAGATGCTTATTTACAGGTCATGGTGAAGCCATTAGTTGTGCATTCCCATCACACTGCACTGCAGTTGGCCAAGATCCTGTGACCTCACCACTTAGCTGAGCAGTTCTTCTTGGATGATTCTGAGCTGAAGCCACAGAGCCTGGCCAGGGTGCAGATGAGCTGAGGCTCTGCTCTCTCCAAAGGCATCCTGGTCTCAAGAAGCTCTCAAGAAGGCTCCATCAGAGTGGCTTCTCGGGTGCTCCCACACCTGACCAGCCAACTAATGCAGAAGATTCGGTACCAGTTGGCTTATAGACCAGGTCTGAAAGGAAAGGTGTGAGGAGCTCCTTGCTCCAGTATCCTCAGCTGCAGGGTGGGCGGAAGGTGTGTGCTTGGTAAGGCACAGTGACCAAGATTTCTGATATAATGAAGCAGGGAAATGACAGGGACACCTGTTCCTCAAAATCTCTTCTGCAAATGTCCCTGGCTTTTCTCTTTGCCATAAAGGAGATTCTCATTTTAGCCTCATTGACTTGGGTGCATTTGATATAAGGAGTTTGAGAAGCGCAGCGTCCTCGGGATGTTCAGTTCCTTTACAGTCAAGAGATAGCAGCACCATGTGAACCTCTACACACCAGGACTTTGCTGATTTACTTCAACTGGAAGATACTGAGAGAAAAAAACAGTGCTGTTGGTTATGTTCAGTAATTTCTCTCCAGCCTCATACCTTGTATTTTTGTCTTAATGCTTCATAAACACAAAACTTCAAAATGATAGAATGAGTTGGGCTGGAAGGGATCTCAAAGCCCATCCAGTTCCAACCCCCTGCCATGGGCAGGGACACCTCCCACTAGCCCAGGTCACTCAAGGCCTCATCCAACCTGGCCTTCAACACCTCCAGGGAGGGGGCATGCACAATCTCCCTGGGTAACCTGTGCCAGTGTCTCACCATCCTCACTGGAAAAAACTTCTTCCTAATATCTGGCTTAAATCTACCCACACCCATCTTAAAAACATTCCCTCTCATCCTATCATTATAAGCCCATGCAAAAATTCCCTCCCCAGCTTTCTCATAGGCCCCATTCAGAGACTGGAAGGCCACTATAAGGTCTCTGTGGTCTTCACCACAGTATATGGTGGCACCGCAGAGCAGTGGTTGTCATGAAATAGGTGAGGCAAAAGCCACAGAAGGCAGAGAAGTTGCTGATCCAACCACGAAACACAAGATGGAGATGGGGACAGAACAGCCTGCAGCTGCCTGCCCAAGCCTGTGACTCAACAACGCTTCTGCAAAAGATCCTTCTGAAATAGCAACCCACAAGCAGGTAGAATGTGAGTGTTAATATGGGGACTGCAGCATCCCCTGAGGTTAGAGTGAAGACTCAATTCTTCTGTTCACCCACGGTGCTGAGGGCAAGCATTGCTTTCATCTGCACATCCACAAGTCCCACGTAAAGCATCGTTTCCCTCTTTTCAGTGCTAAGAAATGTGTCTGTACAAAAACTCTCAGACACACTGCTCTAGGGACTCTGTAATTCATTGTTAACTCCCAGCCCTAATAGCCACGAGGTGATTTTTCATAGATTTCTGAAATTGACAAGCTCATATTTCTTGGATCAGTCAGAAAAGAAATCCTACTCTGTCCCTTGCTTATCCTTTCTTTATCAACAAGGGCAATTGCAAACACATATTTCCCTAGCCCAGGATTTTAGGGCTCCCTGTCAGAGTCATCTTCCCATGCTCCAGGAATGAATTGGAAAGATGTTACATCAAGGAAATGCCAGCAGGGACTTCCACTCCTGACGGCCCTAACTCCCATTTCTTCTGTCACAGAGCTGCCACACCTGGGTTGGTGCAAAGCCAAGGGATGCTCACCAGACTAAGACTGGCAGACGTTTCAGACTGGAGAGGGAATAGGGGTGATGCAGTGGTTCCCACTCTCCCCAGGGAGCAGACCACCAACTCCAGAAGCAACAATCTTATGCTTATCAGGGGGTCTGTCTGGGTACCTTTTCCTGCTGTTATTTCATCAGCTCAAAGGTTTACCTGCACTGGGGCACAACCACGTGTGAGTGGAGACCATATTGATGGAAGTCATGAACGTGTTGTGAGTGGGAAATGCTCTTCTTAAAGCCAGAGAGCAAACCCTTTCCACACAAAGGTTATGGATGCTTTTAATTCCAAAGCCCCAGATGCCAGGGCTGCAAGAATTGATGCTATAGCTCAACGAGCCAGATCAATAATTAATGGTGAGCTTGCTAGCGCTGAACCAAACCGCAGCAGAAGTTAAATCCATTTGCACCCTGTCAGGAGGTTGTTGTGCACTGAAAAAGATGAGCAGGAATTGGCAGGCTGTTTCACAAGAAGGCTGCTAGAGAGTTGGGTATGTTGAAGCCTTTAATAAGAGCCTGATTGCATTTAAGGCATGCTACATAACCAGGTTACTGCAAGCACAAGGCGGCTCATCTGCCAAGTGCTCTGTGATGGATCTCCTGTACTGAAGCAGCCTCCTCCTGGGAGTGCCACAAACATGACTGATTCGTTTTTATGACTG
Organism: Eubucco bourcierii; assembly: GCA_013396675.1. Taxonomy (NCBI): domain Eukaryota; kingdom Metazoa; phylum Chordata; class Aves; order Piciformes; family Ramphastidae; genus Eubucco; species Eubucco bourcierii. The sequence goes on from VWZE01004275.1 coordinate 20,733, forward strand.
TACTTATGGGGAGCTCAATTGTGATGCTGTGCACTTTGTCAGAACTGAAACAAAGAACTAGGCAGGCAGTTTTGGGTGAAAATGCTAAGGGAGGTAGGGTCAAGAACATTGTTCGGCCTGATGGGGACTTGGGGATGGTGTGAAGTGAGCCTTTCGTGTATCACCCAATTTACAGAATCATTGAATGTACCAGGTTGGAAAGGAATCCTCAAAGGTCATTGCTCTAGGCACCCCACCCCAACAAGGACACCTCTAACTAGATCAGGTTGCTCAGGGCCCCATCGAGTCAGATCTTGAATGTCTCCAGGGACAGGGCTGCCAGCACCTCTCTGGGCAACCTGGTTCACTATTTCAGTGTCCTCATTGCCCAGATCTTCCTCCAAATGTCCAGTCTAAATCTACACTCCTCCAACCTCCAAGCATTGCCCCTCACCTTATTGCTGCACAAGAGACTTCTAAACAGTCCCTTCCCAACTGTCTTGCAGGCTCCCTTCAGACACAGAAATCTGGCTATAAGGTCTTCCCAGACCATTCTCTTCTCCAGGTTGAACAGCTCCAACTCTCTCAGGTTGTCTCTATGGAGGAGGTGCTCCAGCCCCCTGATCATCTTTGTGGCACTCCTCTGGACCCATTCCAGGAGGTTCATGTCCTTCTGTGGAGAACTGCAGAGCTGGAGGTCTCACCAGAGCAGACCAGAGTGGCAGAATCACCTCACCTGACCTGCTGGCCATGCTTCTTTTGATGCAACCCAGGCTGCCATTTGCCTTCTCGGCTATAAATACCCACTGCTGGCTCATGCCCAGCTTCTCATCCACCAGCACCCCCTGGTCCTTTCCTGCAGGGCTCTTGATGCCAAATGTGTGCCAATAGGACATGACCAATGAATTTTAATGTGATACTATCACTGGCATGTACTGCCCAGGGCTACCTTTGTTGGCAACACTAACCATCCTTCTGCTGGGCCAAGACAGAGCAGAAGGCAGCTGCCAGGCATTCCCATCTTTGCCATCTGAATCCAAGGCCAGAGGAGCAAGGGCACAGTGCAAACCTCTCTCAGCTGATACAGGAAGGCAAATCTGCTGCTGAAACACTTCTCAGTGCAGCCAAAGGTTAACATCTGCACTCCCACGCACGCAGCTAATGCCTCTTGTGCTGCAGCGCTTCACCTTTCCATATTAGCAACATTCTTGCCCATTTGTCACAAGAGCTGACATTTCCCTGCTCCTTTTTGCATCTTCCCCAATTTACAACATTTATTTTCTGTCCTCCATGTGTGTAACTGCAAACTCGTGCCCAAGCCTCTCTTCACAGACTGAACTGATTTCCAGGTCAGTGGCACCTTGAAGTGCCCAGCATCAAAGGTGCTCCTGAGCCCACTTGCAGCCAGAAAAGTAGGCTCTACCCATGTCCCTAATTCTCCCTTCAAGCTTCCTCTAATTCCATGCCTGCAGGTTCTCTCTGACAGTTCAGGAGCTTGTGAGAAGTCTGCTTCATTCTTGGTTAGTTTAACCCACACTACCCTTCCACCTCAAATGCCTTTGCAGCTCCTCACTAGATCCATTCTGACAATGTGACGTTGTTGGAGGATCTGCTGGGGCTTCTGCTGACCACGGCATGTGTCTATGATTCTAATACTTCTTGACCAGTGGTCTACATCCCACACATTGCTGCAACGCTGAATTCAGTGGTTTTCATGCTGGGATGCTGGTTGGTCACCTTGCGTGGAGCACACATTGTCAGCAGGAGGGGCCACCAGCACTGCACAGTGCTGCAGATGAGGGAGGGCAGTGGCAGGAACTGAAACTAACTGAAGAGGTAAAGAATCTAAATTTATGACACCATGGCTAGGCAGGCGACTGGCTGGTGTGACCAGTCTTGCAATGGCAGGCACTAGGACAGGGTGAGGAGAGCCTGTTGTGTGCAGTGTTGTGTAGCAGCCAGGAAAGAGAAAGGAAAAGCAAGCAAGTGAAATACTTGGAGGCTGTTTTGTCCCATCCTGCTGGGCCTTTTATCCTATCCTGCTGTTTCCCCTCTTCCCCTGGCTCTACTCCTGCTATGAAAACACTCCAGGATGAAGAGGTTTAACTGCCTTCCATGCCTTGATGGTAGAAGTGCAAATGAAACTTTTGACACTCTTAGGACAAGGAGGATGCCACAAAACAAAGCTCCTCCTGCTATTGCCATCACTGCGTTATCTGTCAGAACAGAGGCGATAAACCCTTGGCTGTTCCAGTGCTGTCGACAAAGGCTGCCGCATGCAGCACTGCTCTCTTTGAAACTGGCAAGGAGTTTCAAAGGCAAAATATTGGGATAGAGAAAGAAAAAGGGTCCTTTTCCATGGTAGTTTTCTGAATTATTATTTTCCCAACCAAAAAAAATGTACAGGGGAGGAGAAAGTTTTTCCAAGACCAAAGGAAATAAACATTGAGTGAACTCTCTTGACTCCACTCGCCAGACTCGGAATTTTTAATAATTTTAACATATCAGAAATGCCTGTGACTCCCTGGAAACCCAAAGGCCTTCTTCGTTTATATCTTTCATTTTAGCCACATGAAAGATGAGTGAAATCCTGTACTGTATTTTTTCCAACCTAAGACAAAAACATCTCTAAACAAGGAGGACTATCCAAGTCAACAAAGCAGGAACAGGCTGCACCATGGAAAATAAAAAACACATCAGCTCAGTTTCCAGAGAGGTGAAGAATCAAAGGTCTTGTCCCTGCCAGGAATTCCTCTCTCTGGAGAAACTGGACTGGTTTGAAAAGGCCTTTAGAAAGCTCTGAGCTGAGAGGGCTTTCTCCAGGTGGGAAAAGGGTTGTTGTGTCCCTTACCTCTTACAAAGCTCTGCAGTTTTTAACTGAAAGAGAAACATTTGTCCAATGTGTTTTCCATGCCTTACAAATTTTGTAGTTTAGTCTCCCTAGTTGTTCCCCAGCCACTGTCAGGGCTGATTTTCCATTTAGACTTTGCAGAGGTAGGTGATGAGGCTGTAGTCATCTTGGAAAGTCATTAGCAGAAGGAGTCCCTCCGGGATATAATCATCTCCAAAGCTGCCTGCTCATGAAATGTATTTGCAGATTGGCTCCCACAGACAGGGCTGGGCCAAACTGTCATCAGCCATAATGTATCACCCTTTGGGCTGTTGCTTCCCTAAACTGGACCATCTTAAGACCAGATTCTTTGAGCAGGTGTTTTAGCAAGGCACTGATGATATTTTATCCCGTTTGAGTAATCCCACACCCAGTCATAACAGTCCAAGTTACCCCAAGAGCATCTCCCTGGAATTAGCTCTGCTTAGGCACCCAAGCCCAGCCCACTTATTTTTGCCCTCTCCTGAAAGTTTTCAAACACATTGTGACAACTGCACCCAACCAGTTGCTCAGGAAGGTGGTGGAATCACCATCCCTGGAGGTGTCCAAAAACCACATCAAGATGGCACTTTGGGGTACAGTTTAGAGGGCATGCTGGTGTTGGTTTGATGGTTGGACTTGATCCGAGAGATATTTTCCATCTTTAATGATTCTGTGATTCTATGAAAACAAGTAAAGAAAAAAAAATCAATCATAGTAATAAAGGGTGTGGACAGAAATTGTTTCAAATTCATGTGCACAAAAAAAAAGAACTCTTAATTCTAGGCATGACTGACAAAAAAAAAAGTATTTTTTTTCTTGGACTAGCTTAGTAAAGACCAACTTGGAAAAACAGTTTTTATCTAATCCAGAAAAGTCCTGATTGAATTAGAGCAACACAAAAACCCCAGGTGAAATAGTCCCTTCCTCAGGAAGCTGCAGCGAGGGTGCCAGGCCAGCTCAGCAAACACATTGATGTAAGCTCCCAACTTTAGCAGTGAGCATGGTGAGCATGTTTACTTGAGCTGATTCTGCCACCCTTCCTTGGTTAACATCTGAGGAATTTCATATAATGACTGGGAAAACAGATGCTTTTCTTCCCTTGATTGGATATGTTTTAGATCTGCTTCATTGTGCACAGGCCATCCCGGACTTGTGGGTTCCTATTCCATGCCCGTTGCCATGAAGGGAATCTGCCCTCTCCCCAGCCAAGCCCACCAGACTCCTCTTGTGTTTCTGATCCTGAAGGATCAAGTATCTGGACACACTGACAGGGGAGTGCTCGTGGTTTGTGCCATTATAATTGGCCTTGGCATCAGATTCAGTCATCAGGGTGCAACACTTCCCTCGCACCCGTCAGTGCCTGGCCCTGGCAACTGCTTCACAAGGAGGCAGGAGCCAACAAGGTTGTGTTGCAAGGAGCAAAGAAACAGCTCTGCAGGGTTTAAATATTGGTCACTAGGAGGGACTCCACATAAACACACATCTCCAAAAAATATGTTTTTCCCCTTCTTTGCTCCTCTTTGCCTACCCATGTCCTTTGGGAGCTTTGTGCCCTGCTACATCTCCTCATGCCAGCCATGGCTTTTGCCAGATATTAGGCGAGGAGAGCAAAGCCACAAGAGGCAGCTGGGCAGGCAAAGAGCCTTCCAAACGTGTCCTCCATTGTGTTTACTCCTACATTGTATTTTAGCTTTTCTACTACAGTGACATCTGTAATAAAATATGCAAAGTCATGAAAGTCTCTTGGCCACCTAAACTAAAGCAGTTTACTGTGAGGGAGCCAGAGTCAGCACCTCCTCCACGAAGAGTGAAAACAAGGGAGGTGCAGAAACCCATCTTTTCTGAAGCAGGGTGGCTGCAAAGCCCTGTGGCACATCCCACCAGGCATTACTGAGGACCAGTGGGCAAGAGCATCCCCTCTTACGGAATGAGGACAGTTCAGAGCAGAAGGACTGTAAAGGACAGAAACGTGGATGATCTTACAGGTCTTTTCCAGAGAAAATTATTCTAGGGAGGAGCTGGGGGGGCTCAAGCCTCTCCTATGTGATCTGCAAAAATAAATTCATAAGCAGAAAATTAACTCAGGACTACCTCTGAGACAGTGCTTGTCCCCCTAGACACCACAAATGAGGAATGAGAAGAGGCTTTGGAAAATCAGACTGTTCAGTGGAATAGAGAGAAGGAGGAAGCTGACTGTAAGCAGGACGTTGTTTTCTCTACCAAGATTTGCCAAAATACAAACTGGCAGGTTATTTTGAAAGTTCAGCCAGCTAACATTCCTCAAGGCTCAGTAAGGGCAAGTGGGATGTGAAATTGCTTTTGTGGAGATGTGGTTTCTTCTGCATTAAAATGGATGTAGACTGTCTGACTTTATTAGGCTAATTAATTATGCACTGGTCCAAATGAGGTTAGGCAACTGTGTTGCCAATTGCTTGGTGCCCTTATCAGAAGGCAGGTGTCAGCTAGATGTTCTACAGTGGCCCCAGTCTCCCATCTGCTTCCAAAGAGATGGTTTGGCTTGGAGTTTGAATAGGAGTAGCTCAGAAAACCAACCAGCAGACTCCTGTCTCTCAGTGTGCTGATGCCTTCCGGGCCATCTGACATACAGCAGTGTCATCAGTGGTGGAAGTTACTCTCTATTACAGGACCCCAGCATGGTGGGCATTGGAAGGAGCCTCTGGGGATCATCTAGTCCAACCCTCCTGCTAAAGCAGGGTCACCAAGATCAGGTTGCGCAGGATCGTGTCCAGGTGGATTTTGAACCCCTCCTGAGAAGGAGACGCCATGACTATGTTAGCCAAGCAGGTGATGGCTCTGGGGTACATGGAGATATGTGCCCTGGATGTCAGGTACCTGCCATAACTGATTCACATTTCAGAATGGGTTCTTTTAATAACATGTCCCATTCAGTATGGAAGGGAGCTGTCATGCTAATGTCTCCTCATAGTACCTTGAAGGATTTGCAGAGCCATTGGAGCAGTTTGGCTAAAACTAGCATGTCCTACTTATGTCTATGTGTTAACCAACACTATGTTTGTCCTGCTTCTCCACCTGCCTTACTCACTTACTTGCTGTACCAAGAAGGCCAATGGCATCCTGGCCTGCATCAGGAATAGTGTGGCCAGCAGGAGCAGGGAGGTCATTCTCCCCCTGTACTCTGCACTGGTTAGGCCACACCTGGAGTACTGTGTCCAGTTCTGGGCCCCTCAATTGAAGAAGGACATTGAGGTGCTTGAGCGTGTCCAGGTAAGGGCAACAAGGCTGGGGAGAGGCCTGGAGCACAGCCCTATGGAGAGAGGCTGAGGGAGCTGGGATTGTTTAGTCTGGAGAAGAGGAGGCTCAGGGGGGACCTTATTGCTGTCTACAGCTACCTGAAGAGTGGTTGTAGCCAGGAGGAGGTTACCTTCTTCTCTCAGGCAACCAGCACCAGAACAAGAGGACACAGTCTCAAGCTGTGCCAGGGGAAGTTTAGGCTGGAGGTGAGGAGAAAGTTCTTGCCTGAGAGAGTCATTGGCTGCTGGAATGGGCTGCCCAGGGAGGTGGTGGAGTCACCGTCCCCAGAGGTGTTCAAGGCAGGTTTGGACGTGGCACTTGGTGCCATGGTCTGGTCTGGAGGGCTGTGGGAATGGGTTGGACTTGATGAGCTTTGAGGTCTCTTCCAACCTTGGTGATACTGTGAGACTGTGGCATTAAGAAACATTTTTCCCAGCAAGAGTGGTCAGGCACTGGAATGAGCTGCCCAGGGAGGTGGTGGAGTCACCGTCACTGGAGGAGTTCAAGGTGGGTTTGGACATGGAACTTGGTGCCATGGTCTGGTCTTGAGGTCTGTGGTGATGGGTTGGATTTGACAAGCTTTGAGGTCTCTTCCAGCCTTGGTGATACTGTGAGACTGTGATAGAAGAGAGTAACTGCAGGTCATGAGCTTAGCTTAGAACACATGGGATCCAATGTGCAAAATGGAAGAACCAGGCTGTGGAGACACCGCTTGCAGAACGCTGCAAGGAGATCAGTGGGATTCATTCTATTTTCATACCACTGTGACAGAAGCCAGCTCAAGGCACTTTGGAAATCTAGCTGGAGTGTTATGAGGGCTGAAACAATATGGGCTGAGAGTGACAGCCAAGAGAAAGCTGACCATGTGTTAGTTATGCAGGGCCATCCTCAATCAGTGGACAACTGCTGCAGCAAATGCTCTTTGCACAGATTCTATAATTTCTGAGATTCAGAAACTACTGCAACTGTCTTTTGCCAACCTTGCAGTTGTCTTCTAGTCCACGTCTCAGCTTCTGACACCAGCAGGAAAAATGGAAAAATTAAATATTTTGCCAAATGGCTAGCAGAAACTAAGGAGATTATCAACTTGGATAGAGAGCAACCCCCTTTAAAACTATCTAGCTTTGATATGGATCCTCCAAGGCATATTTAGGGCAGCTACTGTTGAAATTGGTGGCAATTAGGCACTTAGATAGCTCTGTGGTCTCTAAGCCTCCCCACTCCCCCAGCAGCCTTGACAAAAGCTTTGAGGGTCCCCGCAGGAAGAATTTGTTTGGAAGAGTGAAATGGGTTTACGAGTTGTGAACTAAGACAAGGACATTCAAACAACAGAAACCTGTCTGGCTCCTTTGTTCAACCACACAGTCCAGCCACCATTTGGCTGAAACCTTCCGTTTTTAGCTGCATCTTCTCAAATGAGCTGAGTCCATTTGTAAGCAGCAGATAAAAGCAGCTGCCAGCCAGGAAGTGCCACCTCACACCAGGTAAATCACTTGCTGGGAAGTGGATGCAGATGCTGTGAGTTAGTAGGGTCAAAAATGTCCCCAGCAGCAAGGAGGACCTGAGGGCATGAAACTTCTTCACCAAGGGGGAAATATGCTGACACTAGGGTGTCACAATAGCACTAAAGACCCAGCAGCTTTTCTTAGGGAAATAACACAGAGCAGTTCTTGCTGGTTGCCTTGACCACCTCCTGCCCCTTTCCCGGAACAGACACACTGCCTGTTCTCGCTTTCTGCTGCACAGCTCCTCCACCAGGCTCTCCTCCTCTCCTGAAACCCTGCTCAAGAAGCCACTTGCAGCAGCAGAGGCTTGTGAAGGAATTTTAAAGGAAACTTCTGGAAAGTTTGGCTGGGTGAATGCTGAGAGGATTGTCGAGGTCTGTCTGCCTGCACCCTAGAACAGAAAGGATGGAAAAGAATTATTCAAGGTGTTCCAACAAGTTATAAACAGAATAATGAGATGAGGTTTCAGAGAGAAATGCTGAAGCTCAACATCAAGGGGAATTTCCTGACAGTGAGCTCTTCAGGTTTTTCCTGGTGAGGACTGATAGGGAATCTTATCAATGCTTATAAATATCTACAGGGTTGAGGTCATGAGGATGGGGCTGCACTCTTTTCAGTTGTGCCCAAGAGACAGTGGGCACAAAGTGGAACACAGGAAGCTTCACTTAAACGTAAGGGAAAAAATCTTCACTTTGTGGAAGGTAGAGCCCTAGAAAAGGCTGCCCAGAGAGGTTGTGGAATCTCTGTCTCTGGAGACAAAACCCATCTGGACTTGTTTCTGGGTGTTTCACCCTAGGTGATTCTGTTACAACGGGGGTGGGGTGGTGGGTGCTGGACTGGATGGTCTTCAGAGGTCCCTTCCAACCCCTACCATTCTGACTCTGTGATTCTATGAAGTGATAGGAAAGTGATCACTGAAGGCATCAAGTAGAGAAGGCAGTGGGAAAGGCACAAGAGGCAACACTGCACTGCTGGTCAGAGGTGGGCAGCAGAAAGCGAGCACAGGCAGTGTGTCTGTTTGCTGGAGTTGCACCAAAGCCTGATACCACTACTCTGTAAATCTTCTGCTAAATTCAATTTACTAAAAGTTCTCAAATTAGGTTATGTGGTGTTTCCTTTATAGATTTCATTGATATCAGCATTGTTATCCTCCAGTCAGCAACTTCTGCTGCTGTTACTCAGAAGCCATCTCTTTTTTTCGCATGTGGCCAGCAATAAAATCACAGGCCAGTCCAGAGGTCATTTTCCTCAAGGGATGCCTAGGCACTGAAAGAAGAGACAAATGATTAGAACTAGGCCAGTCAGTTTCACTGTTCTTAATCAGGATTCCTTTTAAGTGCAGCCCAAGGTAGGACATAATCAAAGGGAAATGAAAGTTTGTGCAGTGGTTATGTGCTTTGCACACCACATTTGTCAACTACATCATTTATGTGGCCACCAGCACGGCCCAGCATCTGCACACACCCCTGCTCCAAACCTGGGCGGCCTGGGTCCCCTCCAAAAGTCTGTTCCTGATCTGGTAGGTAACCCAAAAAATTCTCACTCTGTGCATCAAAATGGATATAAAAACATTTTTTCCTTTTTAAAGCACTCAGGCATCTGTCTCTCAAAGCTGTGATGCAGAGGTTGGCTATTAAGAAAATAAATAGAACTGATAATAGGTTTGATTCAGCATAAAACAAACCCCATGCTCAATCTAAACCCAAATTCCTGGACTAGACACATTCCTTTTGGGAGTGCTCAGACCTGGGAGCTTTTCCCTACAAGTCTGTGACATTCTGCATAATCTCCTAGGTTCATTCTGGCATCAGACATGGCAGAGGCACAGCTGCATCATCTCTGGCATACAGGTGGGACGTCATGTTTGACACATGTTGTGCCATAGGGTTGGAAGAGAAAGCCAGCAGTTAAGCTTTTCTGGCCCAGAAGGAAGAGAAGAGAGACCTGCAGAGATCCCTATAACACCCCTGTTACTTACCTGAAAGTTGTGTGCAGGGACAAAATCAGTTTCCAAGTCATGCAACCAGTGCAGAAGAAAATGGAAGCAGAAACAAGGCTGTGTGACAAAGATGTGTGACAGTGGCTCTGGAAAAGCCAGAGTCTTTTTTCAAAGCCTGTGATAATCACTCCAGGTGCTGGATCTAATCCTGAAAGGTCCCAGTGATGGAGCACATGAATACCAAAGCAGGGATTACTTTTACTGCCACATCAGAGTCTTCTTCCCTCTCCCTTCAAGTGCATTTAGAAAAGCTTTTCAGTTTTCTTTCACTGCAGGGTTTAATCTCACCACACAACAGCAACAGAGTGCTTAGAAATTACTGAAATGATGAAAGCATTTCTCCTTCACACTCCTCACCAGAGAAACCAGAGGATCACCGACAGGGCTGGAAAAGCCCTCTGAGATCGTCATGTCCAGCCATCAGCCCAGCACCTCCATGGCCACCAACCACACCCCAGAGTGCCACATCCACATGGTTTCTAACACCTCCAGGGTTGGTGACTCCACCACCTTCCTGGGCAGCCTTTTCCAGTCCCTGGCCTCTCTTTCAGTAGAGCATTTTTTCCTCGTCTCCAACCTACACCTCCCCTGGCAGGATTTCAGGCCATTTCCCCTTGTCCCATCACTTGACAGTAGAGAGACCAACCCTTACCTGGTTCCACCTTCCTTTCAGGGGCTTGTAGAGGTCTCCACTCACCCTCCTTTTCTCCAGGCTAGACAAACCCAGTTTCCTCAGCTGCTTCTCTGCCTGACAAATTTAGTGGCTTTTTATGATGAAGTCACAGTGACAGTGGACAAGGAAAGGGGAACTGATGGCATCTACCTGGACCTGAGTAAGGCATTTGACTCTGTCCCACATGACATCCTGGGCACCAAACTGGAAAAACATGGACTGGATGGGTGGAGCACTGCTAGGCAAGGAACTGGCTGGATGGTGGCACACAGAGAGTGGTGATCAAGGGCACAATGTCCACCTGGAGACCAAGTGGTGTCCCTCAGGGGTCAGTGATGGCACCAGTGCCGTTTAACATCTTTGTCAGTGACATGGACAGAGGAATGGAGTGCACCCTCAGCAAGTCTGCAGATGGCACCAAGCTGTGTGGCACAGTTGACTTGCTAGAGGGCAGGGATCCATCCAGAGGGACCTGGACAGGCTGCAGAG
>VWZE01004277.1:7059-26850 GCA_013396675.1 Eubucco bourcierii
TGTTTTTTTATCATGTTTGAACTGAGGTAGTTATCTTCCTTTTAAATTATTAAAGAGCACAAACTTGTGAAGCCAAATATTTCATCTCCCTTACTGACAACACGGCAGGATGAGTTTGTTGAGTTCTTTTGGACAAGAACTGTCTTTTCAGATAGGGAGATTATTTTCAGTTCAGGTCCTGCACTGTCTCTACCAATAATACAAAGCTTTAAACAGACTTTCTAACAACAACATTAAAGTACCAAGATCTATTTCACCAGGCATTAATTACACCACTGTTATAAAAAGGTAAGGTTTACTCTTGTCCAGAAGATATTTTTTCATGTGTATACTTTTAAAAATCTGGATCGAATCACAGAATCATAGAATGGTTTAGGTTGGAAGGGACCTTAAAGCTCATCCAGTTCCAACCCCCCGCCACAGGCAGGGGCACCTCCTACTAGAGCACATCACTCAAGCATCGTTTTACAAAACTCACCTCTCATATCGGAGACTGAAGAAGCATTTCAGAGAAGTTTTTTTAAAGTAATTTTCTTTTCGGCTCCTTCGAGACTCTCCCGAGACAACCTACGCGAGCTGCAGCGGAACTTCCAGAGACTCACAGACCCCTTAGAACACCTCAAACACAACTCTCCGGTGACCTGTGCGTGTTTACGTCATGACGCGAGAGGCGGAGCTGCTGCCATAGCAACGCGCCGCCGCTGTACAACGCATGCGCGCAGTCCCAATGCCTTTCTATGCTGCCACCTTGTGTTTAGTTGTCGGTACTGCAGTTCGCCGGCAACATGGACGCGCTTACGTATTCCGTGAGAGGCGGAGCTGCTCCCATAGCAACGTGCCGCCGACGTACAACGCATGCGCGGGGTCCCTGTGCTGCTCTATGCTGCCACCCTGTGTTTACTTATCAGTACTGCAGTCCGCCGGCAGCATGGATGCGCTTACGTCATTACGTAGTTTGACTTTAAGCTTCCCAAGAGACTCAAAATCTATATAACAGAAACCAACGCAATAATGATAGGTTGCCTTCCCCTCTCCCCCCCTCTTTTGGAAAGAAAAGAATCAGATGTGGAGAGAGAAGAGGTAAAAACACCCAAGGAAGAGTCTTGCTTCAATTTGCAAGTTTAAAGAAAAAAAATGTTAACAATAAATAAAATGTATTTAAGGTAGGGGAGTTACAAATGGGTATAGGGAAGGGAAAAGAGGACACAAAAAATATATATATATATATACACAACCAGATGGATGCCCATGGATGGACGGGATGCCCACCTGTGGTAGAGACTGGCCACATGGCAAGAGAGGTGAGCAGGATCAAAGGTGGTATACAGCAGGCAGGCAGGGCAGAAGAGAGACACACAGGAAGCTCCTCTGTTGATATAGGGGGTGCAGACAGGCAGTGGGAGTGGGGTAAACACTGCACCTGGGCTTAAGCACACCTGGGGTCAAGTTCTGACCACTCCCTCCNGTGCTTAAGCACCCCTGGGGTCAAGTTCTGACCACTCCCTCCACCCAGGAGAGTTAATCCTTTGCACCTTTTTTTTTCCCCAGGAAAGTCCTGTCAGAGGGTTTTAGAGAGGTGTTGTTCTTTCTGGGAAGGGGGCACTGGAGCCAGTATGTTTAGAGAGCAGATCAGCACTGGTGCAAAACATGCTGCTCAGTGGGCTGGCAGAGGCTCCTTCTCTGAAGACACTCTGGATGCATTCTTGTGTGACCTGACCTAAGGTGATCCTGCTTTGGCAGGGCAGTTCATAGAACCATAGAATCAGTCAGGGTTGGAAGGGACCACAAGGACCATCCAGTTCCTGGATGCCCATGCTATGGGCAGGGACACTCTACCCTAGACCAGGCTGCCCACAGCCTCATCTAGCCTGGCCTCAACCACCTCCCTGGACAACCCATTCCAGGCTCTCACTGTGCTCATGCTGAAGAACTTCCTCCTCACCTCTAGGCTGACTCTCCCCACCTCCGGCTTTACTCCATTCCCCCCAGTCCTGTCACTCCCTGAGAGTGTAAGAAGTCCCTCCCCAGCTTTTTTGTAGCCCACTTCAGATCCTGGAAGGCCACAAGAAGGTCACCTGGGAACCTCGTCTTCTCCAGCCTGCACATCCCCAACTCTTTCAGTCTGTGCTCACAGTAGAGCAGCTCTAGCCCTCTGAGCATCCTCCTGGCCCTGCTCTGCACACACTCCAGCATCTCCACATCCCTCTTGTCCCAGGGGCTCCAGACCTGGATGCAGTACTCCAGGTGGGCTCTCAGCAGAGCAGAGCAGAGGGGCAGAATTCCCTTCTTGGCCCTGCTGCCCACACTGCTCCTGCTGCAGCCCAGGCTCTGGTTGCTCTCTGGGCTGCAAGTGCACACTGCTGGCTCCTGTTAAGCTTTTCCTCCACCAGCACCACCAAGTGCCTCTCCTCAGGGCTGCTCTCCACCCAGGCACTGCCCAGCCTGGATTGGTGCTTGGCATTGCCTTGATCGCGCTGCAGGACTTTGCACTTGGTCTTGTTGAACCTCCTGAGGTTGGCTTGTGCCCACCTCTGCAGCCTGTCCAGGTCCCTCTGGATGCCATCCCTGCCCTCCAGCTGTCTGCTGCAGCACACAGCTTGGTGTGGTCAGCAAACTTGCTGAAGCTGCACTCAATGCCTCTGTCCATGGCACCGAAAGATGTTGAACAAGACAGGTCCCAGGACTGATCCCTGAGGGACTCTGCTTGTTGCTGGCCTCCACTTGGACATGCACTTATTGGCAGCCACTCTTTGGGTGCAGCCACCAAGCCAGCTCTTTACCCACCCAGTGCTTCATCCATCACAGCCATGTCTTACCAGCTTGGAGACAGGGATGTGGTATGGGATAGTGCTGAAGACTTTGCTCAGGCCCAGGCAAATGCCATCAGCTGCTCAACCCTCAGCTCTTCATGTTGCTGGACTTAATGCTCTCCAGAGGTCCCTTTCAACCCCTACCATTCTATGGATCCGTTTTGTTTCAAGTGGTTAGGGAGAAGAGAAGCTGTTGTAGTGCTACAGCCATGTTCTGGATCAAGACTTGTAGAGATTGCTGATGACCATCATTGTTTGCCCTCAGCAGTGAGATTTGCAGTGTGTATCCATCCCCTCTTTGGGTGTTAGATTCTCTATTTGCCTTTACATATATCTATCTATCTATCTATCTATATCTATATCTATATCTATATCTATATCTATATCTATATCTATATCTATATCTATATCTATATCTATATATCAGTGATTTTGATTTTTTGATATTAATGAGGCAAGTTTCCATTCCAGAGGGCAGTAACGTTCTAAGAACTTGGCACCCTGCAGCCAAGCAGCTCATAGAAATGCTCCCTGCCAACTGCCACTGCATTGGAGCTGATTGTGGCACACAGCTGGAATGCCACAATCCATGGCTACAAACCCTTCAGAGGGGATGGGTAAGGAAGCAGTGGTGTGGTCCCCTCTCTCAGCATCTTGAGTGTCCTGAGGTTAATGATGGTGACAATAGGGTTGAGTGTCTATGCATAAGATTCAAAGGGAAAGGCCAATAGAGCAGACTGCTGAGAGCCAGTTACAGACCACCCAGCCAGGAGGGAGAGACATGTTGTAGATCAAGTGTCTCTTCTTTAGGCATCTGGGTGAAGTCTCACCATCACCTTGTTCTTGTGGGGGACTTCAACTTCCCTGACATGCCCTGGCACTACAACACAGCAGAGAGGAGCAGGTCCAGAGGTTCCTAGAGTGTGTGGAGGAGAAATTCCTGACCCAGCTGGTGACGGAGCCAAGTAGGGGAGGGACCCAATGCACCTGCTGCATTTGAACAAAGAAAGACTTGTGGGCAATGTACCAGTTGGAGGCTGTTTTGGGCACAGAGGTCTCCATGTGGCATTGCCAGTGTCCCTAGGTGCCATGCATAATGGTGTTCCTCAGCTCTTTATTCCACTTGTGACACAACAGACTCCCTGGAGGTACAACTAGAAACCATGAGCAGGTGCCACAGTGTCTTTAGTGTATTTTATAAGTTTTCCCTGTGTGCTGTGGCACACTTTGCCCCTCACAGACAGCCCTGTGCACATGGACCTCCTGTTCACTTTACATCCTCCTCACCATGACCCATTTGTCTTCTCAGGAAGTTTCTGTTTATGGTAGTGGAATGGTGATTGTACTGTTTAACCCAGGAGCTAGCTGGGCTTGAAAACATATCCATCCCCTTCCTGTTAATTACCCTTTAATGCCTGCTTCTATTGCACAGCCTCATCTATCATCCTGCTTGCTTTGTGGGGAATATAGCCATTGGATGGCAATTATTGATGGAGCCTAAAGACCAGAGGTAAAGACTGCCGAAAGAAGAAAACAGAGCTGGTGTGGGAAGAGATCAAAAGAAGGAAAAATTAGTCCAGAGAAGAAAATTGCAACGAGCTCATTCACAAAAGAAAAATGAAGAAACCACAGCCAGGTAACTCTGAACACAAGATTAATTGCTACACATTTCCTTTTGCTTTGCAAATTTTTTGTCTTATTTGATCTTTCCTTTGCAGCAGTGCTGTGATTTAGGTATGGGTGGAGCTGGAGCCTCTAAGTTTTTTTAGCTAGGTCCTGATCCAGGTCCTCTGTTTGCATCCACTGTGTCCTACTACCAATTCTAGTTTTGTCACTCAAATTTAAGCCAGCTGAGGGTTTTTGCTCGGTTGACTTTGATAGAATCATAGAATGGCTTTGGTTGGAAGGGACCTTAGAGACTGCCGTGGATTTATTGTTCATTTATTACTCTGAGTTCAAAACCAAGAGCTCTGGATATAAATCTTGAACAGAAATAGACAATTTACAAAAGATCTAAAACAGAATAACCACGAGTAACGAGTACCATACAGGAGAAACAAGCTAGGCGTGGAGAGAACTTGTCTGAAAAGTTAACCAAGTGTTGCTGTGCATTTATTAGTAGTTTACTCATTTAAACCATAAATCAAGATCCAGGAAACAAACAAACAAACAAAAAGAAAAAAAATAAAAAGAAACCAAAGCTCCTAATTAATTTAAAGCATTATTTAGTGAACTGGGAGCCTGTCAAAAGAGTTGTAGGGCAGGACGATTGATAGGTACAAATGTGAGTGCAAATTCTGTTTGTAGACTTTTAAAGCGTAGTGGTAGTGTCCCAGGTATGTGCATGATACAAACCTCATACTTTTCCCCCAGTATACAATAAAAAGCACAGTTTATTATAAACTGAAGTAAAAATGAAAACAAAAAATACAAACCAAAAAAAAAAAAAAGGAGGGGGGGGGGGCAGGGGGGGAAATTATCACAGTTTTGTCATTGGTATGTGAAGGTTGTTCCAGGGGCCCATCCAGAGCTCCTCTTCATCTGACTGTGTGTGTTCACTGTGTGACTCCAAAGGCTCTTTGATGTCCTCGCTGTCCACGACCGACTCGTGCTCCTCTGTGCTTTTCATTCTGGAGCCCCCTGCCTTTGTCACCGAGCTGTCAGCCCCTGTGGCCGAGGAAGCGAAGGAGACGCTGCAAGGCCTTGTGTTCATTGTGTCGCCCAGGGACGGCCCCTTGGACAAGGTGTTCAGCGGCACTCTCTCCTCGTGCGTCACCCCAAGCTTGTCCAGTTTCCTGAACTGTTTGCCCAGCCTCACTGGAGAGGTGACTTTGAAGTTATTGGCAAGGCAGCCGCGCCGGGTTCTGACCACGGAGCCGTTCTGGGCTATGTAGATGTTACCATTGACGTTGGTTTGGGTGCTGGGGTTGCTGAGCCGATTCCTCTGGCTGGAATCCGGAGCGCTGTCTTCTCCAGTCGAGCTGGTCTCATACTCTGGGTCCACTATCAACTTGATCTTTTTCTTTCTGGCCCACTGTTTGATGATAAAGAGAAATGGTGTTAAATTTCATCACTGTTGCTCACTTTCCCCTTGACCTTTCCTGTTCTTTATTTTGCCTTTTACTTTAGTAACAGGATCACAGAGTCATAGAAGTATAGAACCACAGAGTCATAGAATCATAGAACCACAGCACCACGGCACTCACAGCACCACGGCACTCACAGCACCACGGCATCACAGGACCACGGCATCACAGCACCACAGCATCACAGGACCACAGCACTCATAGGACCACAGCATCACAGGACCACAGCATTCACAGGACCACAGCATTCACAGGACCGCAGCATTCACAGGACCGCAGCATCACAGGACCGCAGCATTCATAGGACCGCAGCATTCATAGGACCACAGCATCACAGGACCACAGCATTCATAGGACCACAGCATTCACAGGACCACAGCATTCACAGGACCGCAGTATTCATAGGACCGCAGCATTCATAGGACCACAGCATCACAGCATTCATAGGATCACAGCATCACAGAACCACAGCACCATAGGACCACAGCATTCATAGGACCACAGCATTCACAGGACCGCAGCATTCATAGGACCGCAGCATTCATAGGACCACAGCATCACAGCATTCATAGGATCACAGCATCACAGAACCACAGCACCATAGGACCACAGCATTCATAGGACCACAGCATTCACAGGACCACAGCATTCATAGGGATCACAGCATCACAGAACCACAGCATTCATAGGACCGCAGCATCAGAATCATAAATCACAGAAAGGTCTGGATTGGAAGGGACCTCCAAAGGTCATCTAGTCCAACTCTCAACTAATTGGTCACTCACTTTATCTTGGCCTTCTGTGTCCTTCCTCTTAGGTTCTACTCAGCTATTTCTTTATTGTTTCATCTATTTATGTAACACTTGGACACACAAACAATTCTTTGCACTAGAAGTTAAAAGACAGCTAAATATATGAAGTTAGAAAGACAGACCAATTCATTTTGCTTCATGAATCCAGTCAGACAGCGTAAGGAATTTCTTGGATTGGTTTTGTTGGGGTTTTGGTTTCTGCTAAAGGTGCATTAAGCTGGGCTTGGATTATGTTGAAGTGCACCTTCTTTGGAGAACCCTGAGAGCAGAGACATGGCTTTCAGAAGCAAAACTTCTGTAAATGTGTGTCTTACAAAGAAAGGTAAAAAAAAACAAACCCAAACTTCACTACCAAAACCCAAAAGGCATTAACCATAAAATTATAGAATGCTTTGAGTTGGAGGGGACCTTAAAGATCGCCCAGTTCCAAACCCCCTGCCATGGGCAGTGTCACCTTCCACTAGCCCAGGTTGCTCAAGGCCTCATCCAGCCTGGCCTTGAACACCTCCAGGGAGAGAGCAGCCACAACCTCTCTGGGCAACCTGTTCGAGCAGCCACAACCTCTCTGGGCAATCTGTTCCACTTTCTCACCACCCTCACTCTAAAGAATTTCCTTTCAATATCCAGTCTAAATCTACTCTACTGAAGCTTAAATCCATTCCCTCTCCTTTTGTTAATACAAGCCCTTGTAAAAAGTTTCTTCCCAGCTTTCTTGTGGTGCCCCTTCAGGCAGTGGAAGGCTACTCTAAGGTCTCACTGGAGCCTTCTCCAAGCTGAAAAGCCACAACTCTCTCAGCCTGACAGTGTAAGTGACGCTCCCACAGTGCTATTAGGTAAACGCATTAGAGCTTTTCTTCCAGCATATGGTCCTGCTCTGGCAGGGGGGTTGGACTCTCCGGAGGTCCCTTCCAACCCCTAACATCCAGTGACCCTGTGAATAAAAATCCAGTAAATTCAGTGAATAAAAATTCAGGGTAAATTCAGTGCAGAAATGGCACAACACATCAAGCAGAGAAAGATCTGCAGATGTACACAAGGGAAATAGTCCAGCAGGACTGGCTGGTTAGGATAGAGAAAGCTTGATCTAAGGCCTCGTGCTGGTTCCAGTCTAGTGGGATCAATGGAGGTCTGTTGCTGTCAAATGGCAGATGGTGGAGAAATAAAACTTTAGATTTTTCTATGTTTTTCAAGTGTTAGTGCAAAACAATCTCCACGTTGCTGTGACACAAGCTCCCCCCTGAGTTATTTTGAGTTGTAACTGATCTGCCTTCTTGCAGTAGACTGAACCAAGGCACTAGCCCCCTCAAATTAAAAGTGAAACCTCTGATGTCACTAAGGCAGCAGAGCACCACCACAGCTTCACTCCCACTGCAGCACATGCATATCCACACAAAGAAAGGCAGGCTTTGGAGGTAGAAAACCATGCAAGGTACAAACAGGTGGAGGTTACTCTTCAGCTTTTCAGAAGTTATGCTGCTTGTTTACAATCACTTAGACACTGATCCTTCGGGTGCAGATAAAGACAGACCTGTGCTAAGAAAAGTGCTAGGAGAGTTGTCCATGAATGACAGCAGGGATTACAGGTTACTGAGCTTTAAAAGGCAGATATCAAAAGATAGAGTGAAGGTGATGGTTCCCTTCAGCAACTTTGCTGTTGGCTATCTCAAACGTTTCAACTGCTGTTTCAAAGTAATAGTAATATACATCAGTGCTGCTAGGTGGGAAGGGGAGAAGTTGGAAAACACAATCCACTTCTTTTTCTGACCACGCTCACTTTATACATCTCCCTCTGCATTCATCTCCTGTACGTCACCTGCAACCTGAATCCCATGATCAAGAAACAGCTTAATCCCAGTTCTGCTAGGAATACTCTGCACCTCACAGAATCATAGAATGGCAGGGATTGGAAGGCACCCCTGAAAATCGAGTCCAAGCCCTCTGCCAAAGCAGGATCACCCAGGGCAGGTCACACAGGAACACGTCCAGGCGGGTTGTGAATGCCTCCAGAGCTGGAGACTCCACAGCCTCTCTGGGCAACCTGCTCCAGGGCTTTGTTAACCTTACAGGAAAGAATTTTTTTCCCCATATTGAGATGAAATTTCCTGGGTTCCAGTTTATATTCATTGTCCCTTGTCCTATAACAGGACACAACTGAAAAGAGCCTGACCACTTCTTCTTGGCACCCACCTTTCAGGTATTTCTAAGCATTTAATAAGATCTCCTCTCAGGCTGCTGTTCTCCAAATTAAACAGCCCCAGGTCTCAGTCTTTCCCCATCAGACAGATGTTCCAGTTCTTCAACATCATTGTAGCCTACTTTGGACTCTCTCAAATATATCCCTGTCTCTCTTGAACTGGGGAGACCAGAACTGGATCAAATAGTCCAGATGTGGTCTCACCAGGGCAGAGTAGAGGGGAAGAAGAATCTCCCTTGACCTGCTGGCCACTCTTCTTAGTGCACCCCAGAACACAAAAGCACACTGCTGTGCCACGGATAACTTATTCTGGGAGTTCTGGGAGTGCTGTTGGCTGCACTTTCAAGTTGTCCTCTCTGCAAATAGGGCTAATGTTTACGGCAGAGACCTTGCTTGATCACTAGCAAAAAGAGACCATAAATCGTGTGTGGCTTCTATGGTTTTTCATCATCATCCTCATTCCTGTTCCTCGCTGAATTCCATGCTTTGTCTCTTTTCCTTCCTGCAGCATTTCCATTTTGGGACAGACACAAAGACAGGGCCCCTAACAGGTTTGTGTCATCGGGTCTCCAACACAGCTAAAGCCAAGTGCACCCTTACTTCACCATGTGCATAATGCAACAAGAACCCCCCCTAAGAATCAACACTTGAAACAAGCAGAGCAAATAGACTCTTTCCTGGCCTTGCTCAATGAAAACTCATCTTCTTAGACCCACCACCTGAGCAGCCTCTCAGAATTTGGTTTTCTACAGTCCTATCCCATACAAGGTGCAATGAGCTCTGATGTTTTCCTTCTGGCTGCCTCTGAAGTGAGTATTGCGTCAGGAAAGAGCACACAGAAGGCACAGCAAACCAGACCACTCCTTACTGCAAACCATCCACCTGCTGCCTGCCCTTGTCAAAAGGATGTGGAGTCTCCAGTAGTCTCTGATTCCCTAACAGTGGTATCTGGACTCTCAGCTGGCTGGGCCTCACTGCTTTCCTGGGTGCTCTTTTTTCTCGCTTTCTTTCTTTCCGCAGTGGTGTCAGAATGGTGCTTCTCAGCGTCAGGGGAAGGAGCGGTTTTACCAGAGGTGCTGCTGCTTTTGGTCCCTTTGGAAGTAGCACTGATTTCACTTTCTAAGCAGGGAGATTCATTCTTACTCACAGTTTCCTCCCTGTCACTCGCATCTCTATCAGCCTCTTCTGTGCCCCCAGCATTGAGAACTGCTTTTCCTCCCTTGCTGTCTTCAGGAGCAGCACTTTTTGCTTTGCCAGATTTCTGAGCACCTGCCTCATTTGAGTTATCTGCCACCTCACTGGCTTGCTCCACATCTTCATCTTCTTCTGACACCTCTTCTATGGTGTCTTCTATCTCCAGGCTGGCAGAGGAGGTTTTGCTCTTATAGCTGGACCCTGACGTCTTCCTGTAGCTCGTGTCCCTGTCGCTCCCTGACGCAGCAGAGCTAACGCTCGATTTCTGGCTGGGCCGCCTGGCCCTGCTGCGGCTGCTGCCTCCCCTGCTTTTTGTACTGGACCTCTCAGTGCTTCTTCGGCTGCTGGACTCGCTGGTCCCGGATCTGCTGTACGAACTCTGGGTGGATGAGCTCATTGACAGGCTACTATCTTCATCGCTGCTAGAGCCTTCCTCATCGTCATCCTCTTCAGAGGAGTCCTCCTCTGATTGGCTGCTGGAGCTGGATCCAGATTCCTCGTCAGAATCCCCAAAGTCTTCATCTGAGTCCACAGTACTTTCGGTGGCTTCGTCTTGGTCAAGAGTCACTTTCAAGTAGTCTTTGTCTTCTGACTCCGAGCTGGATGATTCGTCTGAAGGGGATTTCCTCCTCCTCTTCTTCTTCTCGTAATCACTGTCCTCGCCTTCGCTCTCAGCGGTGATGCTTATTGAAACTCCCGATTTGGATTCCTCCTCTCCTTCCCCTCTGCTCAAGGGCTCTTGGAATTTCCTGGAGACGTTGATGCGCTTGAGGACGTGATTGAGCTTCCTCACGGAGGGCCTGGCATCCATCGGCTTCTGGAAGTAACTGCCCCCGATCATCACACTCCTCCCGTCCTCTGCTCTGCGAGCCGACAGCAGCTTGGCGTAGCTGGAGTCCTTCCTGCCGCCTTTCACCCTCTGCAGGATCAGTGGGAATATCTTGGCTTTCTTCCACCGGGAGCGGCCAGACTCGGATCTTCCCACTGTTTTGTGAGCACTGGCTGCCACGCGACTTAAATGCATCGCTCCTTTTAGTCTCCTCTTTCCCTGGCCAGTCCTGTATGCTCTTCCAGGACCAACTCTTAGATCCATCCCACCAGCTAAAGGTCTACCTTCTACTTGTGGCCCTGTCATCTGGCTTATGCCTCTGCTTGGAGGACCTCTGCCTGGAAT
This sequence comes from Eubucco bourcierii, assembly GCA_013396675.1. Taxonomy (NCBI): domain Eukaryota; kingdom Metazoa; phylum Chordata; class Aves; order Piciformes; family Ramphastidae; genus Eubucco; species Eubucco bourcierii. The sequence goes on from VWZE01004277.1 coordinate 18,330, forward strand.
CATGCCCTGCAAATTATGAAAATGGAACTTGATTATGAGATGAAAGGTTGTTGCTGTGAAAACCTGTGTGCTCAGCAGGAAAAAATGCAATTTTCCCAGCATCAAAATGAGCTTTCCTGGTTTAGAACAGATTTTTTTTTTTTTTTTTCTTTTTTAGGGGAAAAGTTTACTTCGAGGACAGGCTGCAAGAGCACAACTCCCTCACTCTGCTGCGAGAGGGAGAAAGAATGGCTCAGAAACATTCTCTCCTCTCGTTGAATTAAAAGCCACGTGGCGGGTGGAAGTAAAAGCCACGTGGCGGGTGGAAGTAAAAGCCACGTGGCGGGTGGAAGTAAAAGCCACGTGGCGGGTGGAAGTAAAAGCCACGTGGCGGGTGGAAGTAAAAGCCACGTGGCGGGTGGAAGTAAAAGCCACGTGGCGGGTGGAAGTAAAAGCCACGTGGCGGGTGGAAGTAAAAGCCACGTGGCGGGTGGAAGTAAAAGCCACGTGGCGGGTGGAAGTAAAAGCCACGTGGCGGGTGGAAGTAAAAGCCACGTGGCGGGTGGAAGTAAAAGCCACGTGGCGGGTGGAAGTAAAAGCCACGTGGCGGGTGGAAGTAAAAGCCACGTGGCGGGTGGAAGTAAAAGCCACGTGGCGGGTGGAAGTAAAAGCCACGTGGCGGGTGGAAGTAAAAGCCACGTGGCGGGTGGAAGTAAAAGCCACGTGGCGGGTGGAAGTAAAAGCCACGTGGCGGGTGGAAGTAAAAGCCACGTGGCGGGTGGAAGTAAAAGCCACGTGGCGGGTGGAAGTAAAAGCCACGTGGCGGGTGGAAGTAAAAGCCACGTGGCGGGTGGAAGTAAAAGCCACGTGGCGGGTGGAAGTAAAAGCCACGTGGCGGGTGGAAGTAAAAGCCACGTGGCGGGTGGAAGTAAAAGCCACGTGGCGGGTGGAAGTAAAAGCCACGTGGCGGGTGGAACTAAAAGCCACGTGGCGGGTGGAACTAAAAGCCACGTGGCGGGTGGAGTTAAAAGCCACGTGGCGGGTGGAACTAAAAGCCACGTGGCGGCTGGAAGTAAAAGCCACGTGGTGGCTGGAAGTAAAAGCCACGTGGCGGCTGGAAGTAAAAGCCATATGGTGGGTGGAATTAAAAGCCAAGTGATGGATTAAGTGTTCAGTATTGGTGAAAAAAAAACCAAAAAGGGAACATTGAAGACTACTTTATTCTGGCTGTCACTGACATTTGCAGGTTTCTTTCCACTCGGTTGTGAAACTGATGACAGCTGAGTTCAGGTGAGTGCTGTTCTCAGTGGGATGTCACCAGTTAGAGGCTGAACATCAGCAATACCCCATTTGGTTAACAACAGAAAAATGTAATTACCTCAGACTGTGTTGATCTGTCTTTGAACTAGAAATCTACATTGTGGGGGAGGTTAAAAAAAAAAAGAGATGTGGATATTGAAAGCAACTTCGCAATTCCTCTTTCTTACTAGAAGAAGGGGAGGAGGTGTTGACACAGACTTTCTGGTCACCAGAAGGACAAACCATGATGAGCAGTGGAGGGTGCACTCCAGTCTGTTAGGAATGCAACCTTCTAATCAGTTACAAAAGACACTAAGCAAGGTTTTTTATGGCCTTTCACCCCGTTGCAGAGACTGAACCCACACACCAGAGGCACTTACCTCATCTGCTGTTGGTCCATGTGGGCTGTAGTAGTAGCCACCATCATTCTCCACCACGACTTCCCCATACTCGTCGTACATCCCTGAAGGAGACAGCAGCCTTCGGCGGCTCCCATACTGAGGCAGCTCGTACCTGGCAAGGACACCAACACACACAGCACATTCCTAACATGCATGAGCCACAAACACACACTGTCCCTTTGCAAAAGGACAAGAGCATCACAGAAGCCCAGCCTGGTGGAGACTGGAAGGCACCTCTGGGGAATCATCCATAATAAGATAAGGAAAAAGAAACTGTACCCGTGCTCATAACTGTAATAATCTTGCCCATAGTATTCCTGCCCTGGATCAATTCCAGACTCCATGCTTAGCTCCTGTTAAAAGAGAAACACTAGTTGAATGCAGTTAGTAACAACTGATGAAGAAGGTGTGGTAAAGAAGAGGATCTGGCAGCCCAAACAAAGAAAATACCAAGTAATAACTTCAGGAACATCAACAACTGTCAAGAACCATAATGAGGAGCCAAGAGAAGCTTTATATGATCCTTTCCCTGGGGTATTTCATAGAATCATAGAATGGTAAGGTTGGAAGGGACCTCAAGAACCATCTACTTCCAACCCCCTGCCATAGGCAGGGACACCTCCCACTAGTACAGGTCACTCAAGGCCTCCTTCAACCTGGCCTTGAACACCTCCAAGGAGGGAGCATCCACAACCTCCCTGGGCAACCTGTGCCAGTGTCTCACCACCCTTACTGTAAAGAACTTTCTCCTAACATCCAGTCTAAATCTCCCCTCTGCCAGTTTAAGCCCATTGCCCCTTGTCCTGTCATTGCAGGACCTTGTAAATAATCCTTCCCCAGCCTTCCTGTAGGCCCCCTTCAGATCCTGGAAGGCTACTCTAAGGTCTCCTGGAAGCCTTCTCGTCTCCAGGCTGCAGAGCCCCAACTCTCTCAGCCTGTCCTCATAGGAGAGCTGCTCCAGCCCTCTGAGTATGAGTGGCTGTCATCAGCTCAATGCAGTCACAGATTCACAGCCTGCATGGGGTTTGAAGGGACCCTCAAAGGGCATCTTGTCCAACCTCCCCTGCAGTCAGCAGGGACACCTCCAACTAGAGCAGGCTGCTCAGGACCACACTGAGTCTCATCTCAAATGGCTTCAGGGATGGGGCCCACATGTCTGGGCAGCCAGTTCCAGTATTTCACCACTCTCATGGTGAAGAACGTCCTCCTGATGTGCAATCTACACCTACTCTAGTTTCAGACCATTGCCCCTCATCCTATCACTACAAGCCCTTCTAAACGGCCCCTCAGTACTATCGTGGTGCTGGACGCTGGACCCCATCTCAGCTTGCCCCACAGAAGCCCCTTGGTCAGTCACTGCAAATACACTGTCACTGCTTGTGCCTCTCAAAGGAGAAAGCTGCACTGAAAAGGTGGGGCTGATTTACCTACAGGGCCTGTCAGGTCTCTTTATTTACTGTTTTCTCAACCATCAGCAATCATGAGCAGCACTGACCTGAGTTAAGTACTCCTCTGTATGCCACAAAAGCACTGTTGAGCTCTTCAGCTCTGCTCATACACAGTGTGGTATGAGGCTGTTCAGTTCAGCTCAAGGCACAATAATCATACACTCATAGAATTGTAGGGCTTGGAAGGGACCTTCAGAAATCATTAAGTGCAACCTCCTTGCCAAAGCAGGATGCCTCAAAGCAGGTCACACAGGAACACATCCAGGTGGGTTCTGAATGTCTCCAGAGAAGGAGACTCCACAGCCTCTCTGGGCAACCTGCTCCAGGGCTCCAGTAACCTCATAGTAAAGAAGTTTTTCCACGTGTTGAGGTGAAACTTCCTGGGTTCCAGTTTGTGTCCACTGTCCCTTGTCCTATCAGAGGACACAACTGAAAAGAGCCTGGTCTCTTCTTCGTGCCCCTCACCCTTCAGACATTTCTAAGCATCAACGAGAACTCCTCTCAGGATGCTCTTCTGCAGCCTAAACAACCCCAGGTCTCTCAGTCTTCCCTCATCACATCTTCCATTCCCTTCAGTAGCCTCCCCTGGACACTCTCTAATACATCCCTGTTCTTCTTGACCTGGCAAACCTAGAACTGGACCAAATATTCCAGATGTGGTCTCACCAGGGCAGAGAAGAGGGGGTGGAGAACCTGACTTGACCTGCTGGCCACACTCTTCTGAATGCACCCCAGGATAGCATTGGCCTCCTTGGCCACAAGGGCACATTGTTGTGCTATGGATAATGACCAGTCATCAGCTGAGTGACTTTTGCAAAGGTTGGACAGAGAGGGAATTATTCTGCCCTAGAATATGGACATGAAACCAGGGAAGCTTTAAGCCTGTGACAAAGTCCATGGGAGCAAGTCAAAGAAGCTCAAGGAGGAAATACAGAGATGCAACTTCTTAAGCAACACACAAATGGGGTAACAATGTCAGGACTTTCCTAAAGGAGTTGTGTGTGTGGGAAATATTACCTAGCACACAGAGGTTTTGGTTAGGAGATGATACAGAAGCAAACAAAAAGTTCTAAACTAGTAAGAAAGCAAAAAGAGCTGTACCTCTGGTCTGAGAAGAGAAGGTCTCAGCAACTGCTGTTGCTACAAAAGAGAATTGGAAAGTGGTTAGTGAGGCAGCAAGGATTAAAGTGCAGTGATTAGAGAATCACAGAACATTAGCAGTTGGAAGGGACCTCCAAAGATCATCCAGTCCAACCCTCTTGCAAGAGGGGGATCACACAGGGCAGGTCACACAGAACACATCCAGGTGGGTTTGGAATATCTCCAGATGAGAAGACTCCACAACCGCTCTGGGCAGCCTGCTCCAGCGCTGCCTCAACCCTCATAGTGACAAAGTTTCCCCTCCTGTTCCCCTGGCACCTCCTCTGCTCCAGCTGGCACCCAGTGCCCCTTGTGCTGCCCTTGGCCACCCCTGGGCAGCCCCTGGGCTGCGTCCTGCCCACACTGCCCTGCACATCTTTAGCACAGCACTGAGGGCAGCCCTCAGGTTCCTCTGCTGCCAGCTGCCAGCCCCAGTTCCCTCAGCCTGGCCTCACAGGAGATGTTCACTGCCTGCAGCAGCTTGGGGGTTCCGGGCTGGGCTCTCTCCAGCAGCTCCCTGAGTTCCTTCTTGAGCTGAGGGGCCCAGAACTGGACACAAGATTCCAGATGTGGCCTTGCTGGGGTAGAGCAGAGGGTAGGAGAATCTCTCTGGACCTACTCTACACAGCCCTTCTAATCCACCCTTCTTGGCCACTAGGGCAAAATGATGAGTATGGAGGAATCCTAAAACCACAGGTCCTTCAGATCCCTTTTGCCAGGTGACACCTCCAGGCTCACTGACAAGTCAGATCACACTGCTCTCTTTCTTTTGCCTAATGTAAAAGCAAATTGGCAGTTTGTGAGGTGACTGATTCATATAAAAGTGATTAAATTATTTAATTATGAAATAATTAAATTATTCAATCCCGCATCAGAGCCCAGGAGAACTGTTGCATGGCATCTGTTGGTGACAGCATGAAAACAATGGCAGACAGAAAAGAAATGATCCAACAGGTTGAAAGCAAGTTGGATTCTGCAGCAAAGTCTGTGACTCAGTTACTCAAAAACTGAATCACAGAATCATGGAATGGTTTTGGTTGGGAAAACCTTCTAAGAACACTGAGTTCAACCTTCAGCCCAACACCGCCACGGCCATCCAAACCACATCCTAAAGTGTCATGTCCACATGTTCCTGGAACACCTCCAGGGATGTGGACTCCACCATATCCCTGGGCAGCCTGTGCCAATCCCTGACCACTCCTGCAGCAAAGATGTTTTTCCTCCTCTCCAACCTAACCCTCCCCTGACACAATTTCAGGCCATTTACTCTTGTTCTGTCCCCTAATACTAGGAAGAGGAGGTTGACCCTCACCTGGCTCCAACCTCCTCTAAGGGAGCTGTAGAGAGCAATGAGCTCTGCCCTCAGCCTCCTCTTCTCCACACCAAACACCTCCAGGACCCTCAGCTGCTCCTCCCCAGCCCTCTTCTCCAGACACTTCACAATCTTTGCAGCCCTTCTCTGGACACACTCCAGTCCCTCAATGTCCTCCTTGGAGTCAGGGGCCCGAAACAGAACCCAGCACTTGAGCTGTGGGCTCACCAGTGCCCAGTCCAGGAGCACAATCCCTGCCCTACTCCTGCTGGTCACACCATTTCCGATCCAGGGCAATGCCACCTGGGCACGCTTCTGGTTCATCTTGCCACTTGGACATGGCGCTGGCTCATCTTCAGCTGCCATCAACCAGCATCTCCAGGTTGTTTTTTTGCTGGGCAGCTTTACATCAACTCTACCCCAAGCCTGGAGCATTCATGGGGTTGTTTAGATCCAAGTGCAGGACCCAGCAAAAGGTCAAAAGCAAATGGGAATCTGCAGCACAGCTTCTACCACCACACCATTGCTTTAATTAGCTTCTACCACCACACCATTGCTTTAATTTTCTACAGTCTTTATATCCTCCTGTGGCTTTTAGCTGAGCACCTTGCTACCACAGAGACACTTTCATCTGCAATACCACTAAGACAGTGATGTTTCTCTACTACTTAAAAGGGTGATTTCCTTGTGTATGCAGCACACATGGGAAAAGCTGACAGGAGGGAAAGGACCCTGAGACTACGCATGGAGAGGACCAACAGGATGATGCCTTAAAAATCACAGAATGGTTTGCAATGGAAGAGACCTTCAAGACCATGCAGTTCCAACCCCCCTGCCATAGGCAGAGACACCTCCCACCAGCCTGGATTGCTCAAGGACTCATCTAACCTGGCCTTGAACACCTGGGCAACCTGTGCCAGTGTCTCCCCACCCTCACTCCTCAAGAATCTCTTCCTAATTTCCAGTCTTAAACCCCCCTCTTCCATCTTCAGTCCATTTCCTCATCCTATCACTACAAATCCTTGTAGAAAGTCCCTCCCCAGATTTCTTGTAGCCCCTTTCAGAAAGTGGAAGGCTGCTCTAAGGTGTCCCTGGAGCCTCCTCTCCAGCCTGTCCCCATAGATGATGTTCTCCACCCCTCTGATCATCTTTGTGGTCTCCTCTGGACCTGCTCCAGCAGTTCCAGGTTCCTTCTGAGAACTGGAGGCAGTGCTGCAGGTGAAGGTCTCAGCACAGCAGTGCCGCACGGAAGCCTCCTGGCCTGAGGGTTTGTTTGTGCCAGGATGATTTCAAGCTCTCTGTGAAGCCTCATCGAGGCTTTTGAAGCCCTTTGTACTCCTGGGTTCTAAACCACCTGGTAGGGATGAGCTTCATTGGGCAGGCTCTGTGGGGGAAGTGTGTTGATGCAATCAACATCTGAAAGGTACCTGGGGAAGAGCCTTACCTCTTGCTGTGCATATCCTCTCCTGCAAGCCAGAAAAAGAGAGAGAAAGAAAAAAACAAACCACATTAGTATGTTTCTGTGAGACTGAGTGAAGGTGCATGTGGCCATTCTTTCTGGAGAGAGGTGACAAGATAATGTTATCAAAGATAGGACTAGCAAGAAAAGAAAGACATCTACCACACCCCCATGGTTTTCTTCAGGTGTGCTCTGGCCATTAGCAATCACTGCATGAGAAACTGAACCTTTGGGGGGGGTCTTTTCTTGCTTCAGGTTGCAAATGAATGAGAGGAAATCGCCAATCCCCAGAAGCCAGCAAGCCAGTGCACCCAGTGGGATCAGCAGAGGGCAGGGAAGGGGATGGGGAATGGTCTTTGGCTTTCCTCAAGGCCCTGTAAGAGAGGTCCTGCTTCACCACCACCACCTCTGTTGCCTCACAGCCCTACAGAGAGCACCTACAGGCAGGCTCTGCCTTTTCACACTTCTGCTTAAGCAGTCAAAGAGTTTCTCTTCTGCTTCTGGACTCCCTCTATGCATTTGGGACTTGCTAGAAATTGGCCTGGAGGTTCTATCCCTAACTTCTCCTAAGCACTACAATGCCACAGTTCCTAACCTTTGCTCTGGCAGGGGAGGAGGTGAAAATCCTTTCTGCCCCCCACAATTGCTCTGCCATGGGCTTTGTGCTTTGCTCTTACTGGAAATTTCTGCTTTTGCTCTTACTGGAAATTTGTTGGCTGTGGTTTGAACTAATTTGCTTGGAGCTGTCCATATCTCATGCCAAATGTGGTTCCATCTGTCAGCTTCTCCCCTTGCACATTTTGTGCCAGCTAGGGAACAGCAATTTAGGCTCTCACCATGATTATTAAGGATTCCCCCCCCCACACCTCTTCCACACACCCCTCCCCCCCTTTTTTTTTTTAATTTTTGGTAAGAAGAGAAATGCTCAAAATGGTGTTGAGCTTAACCTGGCCTACAGGCAGCAGCCCAGGGAAAGCCTTTAATCACCCTTGAGTAAATAATAAAGAACAGAGTAGAACTCCTTTTAATCCTCAAGTATCAGCATCCAGAATGTTTTCTATTAATATTCAGTGCATGGCATTGATTATCAGCATTCAAATAATGCTGCTGCCCAGGGAATACCAAGCTAATCAGCAACTGAAAGGAAGATTCATCAGCAAAAGATGATCTGTGGCTTTTCAAAGCCTGCTTGAGGAAGCTGTACTTAGCTTTTCCTATGGCCTACAACCACTTTCAGATAAAGAAGTGCTGCACAGAGGATAAAGTGAACCTATTACTCTTAATTGCTCTTAAGTAGTGGCTACATTGCAGATTGAAAGCATAACAGAAAATATTCTAATTAAATTTGGAACTCAGCTTCCTTCCAAACAGCACTAGGCTGGTTGGAGAGATGCTTGTAGCTTTGTGTGGCCACAATGAGCAGAAACACAGGGTCCCAAACACAAGACTAAAAATACTCAAGTGCAGCAAAAGGATCTCTTCT
>VWZE01004277.1:35078-55025 GCA_013396675.1 Eubucco bourcierii
TTTTTTAATAATTTTGAGTGGGAGATCACAAAGAGAGAGAGAGAAAAACTCCAGGCTCCTACTGGTCACAGGGACCTGGGAGGACCAGTAGAAGAGTCACTGGGCAGGGATCACTTTCCCATCTGTGAGTAACACCCATCAAAGCCTCAAAGGGTTACACAGGCTCACAGGATGTCAGGGGTTGGAAGGGATCTCTGGAGATCTTCTGATCCACCTCCCCTACTACAGCAGGACCACAGAATCTAGCACAGGTCACACAGGAATGCAGCCAGACAGGGCTTGAAAGGCTCCAGAGGAGACCCCACAACCTCTCTGGGCAGCCTGTGCCAGTGCTCTGTCACCCTTACAGCAAAGAAGTTCTTCCTTATGCTGAAGTGGAACCTCCTGTGCTGTAGTTTCCATCCATTGCTCCTTGTCCTGTCACAGGGCACAAGTGAGCAGAGCCTATCCCTGTCCCTTCCTGACCCCCAGCCCTCACATATTTATAGGCAGTGATTAGATCCCCTCTCAGGCTTCCCCTCTCCAGACTAAACAGCCCCAGGGCTCTCAGCCTGTCTTCATCAGGCAGTGGTGCAGTCTTTTCAGCATCCTTGTAGCCCTCTGTTGGACTTTTTCCAGTAGACCTCTGTCTCTCTTGAACTGGGGAGGCCAGAACCAGATGCAATATACTAGGTGTGGCCTCAGCAAGGCAGAGCTGAGGGAAAGGAGAACCTCCTTTGATCTGCTGGCCACACTCCTCTTCATGCACCCCATTGGCCTTCTTGGCCCCAAGGGCACATTGCTGTCCTGTGGATAGATTGTTTCTGCCAGCACTCCCAGCTCCTTCTCCAGGGGGCTGCTCTCTAGCAGATCACCTCCTAACCTGTGCCAGTGAGTAAAGTGGCCCTGAGCACAGGGGTTCCTCAAACCCCACTATGCCTAAGGCTTGCCTTTGGGCAGAACACAACTGTATGAAAGGCAGGTGGCTTCACACAAATAATACATGAATTTTGTCTCCTAAAGCAGTGTAGTTTGAGGTCACTCACTCCACTCAAAGGCAAGAGAAAGAAGAGATTGTGAACTTGAAGGAAATGCTCCAGCAGAAGGCTCATGCAAGATGACATAACCTTTATGCTACTGCCAAATATTATTTCCAAAGCTTCTCAGCTCCTTCCTTGCCTCTCATGACACCTCCCAAAGCTGAGGTTACCCTGCAAGAAGCCTCTTCTATGTACAAGTATTAGATTTCATGTTTATGGATAGTTTAAGCAAGTAAACATCACCAGACCTGTTACAAGTTAGAGAATGGTTGGGCTGAGGCTACCCTGCAACTCTCTTCTGTCTATGTACAGGTATTTGAATCCATGTTTATGGAGAGGTTATTTTAACCAAATAAACATCACCAGACTTATTAAGAGTGAGAGAACGGTTGGGCTCAGTGATCTTAAAGCTCTTTTCCAGCCAAAAGGATTCCATGAGTCTGTTGCTCTCCAGCTGGAAGCACAGTTCTGAGCTGGAAGAGGTGGTACCTGCCTTGCAAGGAACTGCAAACAGCACTCAAGAAAGGTTTTGTTTGCATCCAGTTGTGAGATCTTAAGTCCATGAGATGAAAGTAAACCTCAAAATTGGTTTTGTTGTTAGTTTTTGTTTTGGTTTTTTAGGGCAGTAGGGCTCTTTGGCTTTGGAAATAATCCCATTCAAGATCAGCAATCATACTTCAGCTCCCCTTGCCAGGAAAGGATAAAGAAGGATTGAAGTATTGAAACTTCACAGTAAATGTCTTTCCTGTCCTTGGTCAATGGACAAATGAAGGATGAGGTTTGGGTTGTAAGGTTTCACTGGGGTTACTGGAAGGAGAAATAATTAAGTGTTTCTAGTGGCTACAGATATCAGGAGAATGAAATGAGCTTACTTACTGATGCCTATGAATCCAAAGGCAGAGGAAAATGAAAATGATGAGACAAGGTAGATGTAAAACTGAAGTGCTTGGTTTCATTTTGTTTGCTAGAAACACCAACATTAAGAAAACAGGACATGATGCAGCACCACCCAAGGAAGGCCAACCAAAGGCAGTTAGAGACAGGAAATACTGTACCAAAACTCCTAAAAATAGGTCAATAAAAGCTATTTTCCAAGGAATAATTTCCTAAGGTATAGCAGTGCCTTGAAATCAAATATTTGACAGGGAGAAAAACAACAAGTTCAATAATAATAATCATAATTTTAAAAAAAGACTATTTATCTTCTTTAAAATCCTAAAGATCTTCATTTATCCTGTAAGGATTTTTTTCCCTAGCTTCTGTTTCATCATTTCCTTAGCTTGCTGGTTCGAGTTTATCTTAGCTGCATGCTAAAGGCATCTGAGCGGAGATATCCCAAACATGGCATCTTTTGTGGTACAATGAAAACAACTTCTACTCAACAAGAACATCAATCTGAGCTTCAAAGCCAGACCTGTAAGTCTGCACCTAGATGTTGTAATACTAAAGCATAAAGCAATCTGTAGGGCAATGCCAAGCACAATGAAGCTTGTTCTGGGCTTAGCATAAGGGATCCAGCAGGACCAAATAGAGGTTCATTCACTGGCATCTCCAGTTCACAGGCTCACAGGATGTCACAGGTTGGAAGGGATCTCTGGAGATCATCCAGGCCAACCCCCCTGTCAGAGCAGGACCACAGAATCTAGCACAGGTCACACAGGAATGCAGCCAGACAGGGCTTGAAAGGCTCCAGAGGAGACCCCACAACCTCTCTGGGCAGCCTGTGCCAGTGCTCTGTCACCCTTATAGCAAAGAAGTTCTTCCTCATGCTGAAGTGGAACCTCCTGTGCTGTAGTTTCCATCCATTGCTCCTTGTCCTGTCACAGGGCACAAGTGAGCAGAGCCTATCCCTGTCCCTTCCTGACCCCCAGCCCTCACATATTTATAGGCAGTGATTAGATCCCCTCTCAGGCTTCCCCTCTCCAGACTAAACAGCCCCAGGGCTCTCAGCCTGTCTTCATCAGGCAGTGGTGCAGTCTTTTCAGCATCCTTGTAGCCCTCTGTTGGACTTTTTCCAGTAGACCTCTGTCTCTCTTGAACTGGGGAGGCCAGAACCAGATGCAATATACTAGGTGTGGCCACAGCAAGGCAGAGCTGAGGGAAAGGAGAACCTCCTTTGATCTGCTGGCCACACTCCTCTTCATACACTCCAGGATCATAAAATCATAGAATGGTAAGGTTGGAAGGGACCTCACCTAGGTCCAACCCCCTGCCATAGGCAGGGACATCTCCCACTAGTACAGGTCACTCGAGGCCTCACCCAATCTTGACTTGAACACCTCCAGAGAAGGAGCAGCCACAACCTCCCTGGGCAACCTGTTCCAGTGCCTCATCACCCTCACTGTGAACAACTTCCTTCTGACATCCAGTCTAAATCTCCCACTGCTCAGAGCTACAGCAGCTCCTTAGCATTTCAGCAGCTTCATCTCAGCACCTGGAAATCTGCAAATTTCCAAGCCGAACAAATCATGACTGGAGCAGAATTGGAAAAACCGTGTGGTCCTCAACACCACCAGCAGCAGCACTCTCTACCTGCCTCTGAACAGCTTATTAATGCTCTGCCTTTCTGCATTGTTTGGCTTTCAGATGTAAGCATAGAAAAGTGTGGCAAGCTTATCAACAAACCCCCCAGCAACTGGCAATGCTGATACTGACTGGGTGTTTTCTGTTGTAATATTGACACAGAGAGGTAAATTGTTGCTGGAGCCTACCAAGTTCAGCTTTACAGAAGCAGGGAAAGGAAGGGAACTCTGCAACATTCTTATACCAGGAGCAAATAATAAGTAAAAGATACGTTCATGGAACTGTCAGCAGTTCCTCTGTTCTCATAGTTCCTTTGTCTTTACTTTCAACATCCAAACAGTTTCAAATTTAGAACAACAACAACAACAACAACAAAAAAAAAACAACAAAAAAAAACCCAAACCAGAAAATCCCCAACCAAACAACTCTTTTCCCAATAGATTAATTCTAATTATAGCAAAAATTGGGGACTTTGGGGCAGTCATTTCACAATGGCAGTGAAAAAACCTGGTGTGCTGGCACTGAGGGAGCCCAGCCCAGCCTCACCCTGGTAGCAACAGCCTGCTGTAGGCTCTTGCTCTGGAAAAATCTGTCTGGTTACAGCCTGTTTTTCACCAGCTCATCAGGGTTATGTTGTTTCTCCCCTCTCCTTTTGCAGAGCCAAGCTATTTGATTTCCTGGATGCCCCCGGATCCAAAGCAGCTGGGGAAAGACCTCTTGGTGAAGGAAAGCCATTGGGACACAGACTGCATGAAGTGATAGCCTTGGAAAGGCACAGCATGGCCATGGCCACTGCTCTTTGCCTGGGGGATAAGAGGCAGTACTTACATGGTGCTGTCACCGAGCTCTTCATAGAGGTTGTTGGCAGCGGCGCCGGACGGTTTGCCTGCGGGCAGAGCCATCTGGATCCTGGCAGTCTTGGCACATTCGGCCTGGCGCCTTTGGTGAGCCATAGAGGGGAGGAGAAATGCTCATTAGAACACTCTGAACCCCAAACAAGGTGTAAAGTTCTCTTTTTCCAACAGCCTGAAACCACCTCTGGTCTTTGTTGTCTTCCCAGTAATGACAAAGTGGTGCTGGAGTCACTGGCTGCAGACAGGGGAGGTGCAGCTGCCTCTGCCCCCAGGCCAGCAAAGTTCATCTGTGCCTGGAGTGCTGCCAGCTGCAGGACAGCTGAAGGCCACTCTCACAGAGCTCCATGGCTGAGGTTTGGTCTTGCATCCAGCACCCAAGCCTGTTGCTAGCAGAGGTCCCCTGGCCTGCAGGGGAGTAGGGTAAAGCTGCAGGGAGCTCTGTGTTTTAAGCAGGTTGAGAGTAATTTGGCACCAAAATCTCCTACTTCTCACTGTGCAATGCCAGCTGGTGTGGTTTGCCCACTCCAGGGTCTTTCATGGACATGAAAGGGAGCCATGGTCTAGGAGGGCAAGTCTTGGGCTGACCTGCTCCACACAGCTCTGCTGCCTCCCACTCACAGCTGAAGCCAGAGGTGTCCTCAGGGAGGAGTGGATGGTGGATACCAAAGGATGGAGGACCACCAAAGCCCTGCAGAGACATCTCTTCAATGTTTCCCTGCCTTCTCCAGCTTTTTGGTATTTGTTCTGTCTCAGTGGAATTCTAGAGGTCTCTCTCAGATCACTGTCTCCTGAGCAGCAGGATGGCTCTGAGGGCTTGGAGGGGATTCCCAGGAAATCACACACTGGCTTTGACACTGCTCTCACAGGGAGCTTTCTGTCTTGGCTGCCCAGGATTATCAGTGAAGAGTGTAAGCTCTCCACTCAAGTACTTCACTTGGGTGTAAAGAAACTCTAATTTTAAATACAAGTCTCTGGCAAACTCTAGCACTTCCAACTCCTCTCTCATTAGAGCTGGCTGGGAGGTTTGTGTCTCACCCATCCTGAAACAATCATAGATTCATAGAATGATTTGGGGTGGAAGAGACCTTCAAGATCATCCACTCCCAATCCCCCTGCCATAGGCAGAGACACCTTCCACCAGCCCAGGTTGTTCAAAGTCTCATCCAACCTGGCCTTCAACACCTTCAGGGAGGGGGCAGCCACAATCTCCCATGGCAAACTGTGCCAGTGTCTCCTCACCCTCTAAAGAATTTCTTCCTAATCTCCAGCCTCAATCTCCCCTCTTCCAGCTCAAAGCCATCGTCCTTCATCCTGGTACTACAAGCCCTTGTCAAAAGTCCCTCCCCAGCTTTCCTGTAACCCCTTTCAGGTACTGGAAGGCTCCTCTAAGGTGTCCCTGGAGCCTTCTCTTCTCCAGGCTGAACAGCCCCAGTTCTTGCAGCCTGTCTCCACAGTGGAGGTCCTTTCACAGGCTCACAGGATATCAGGGGTTGGAAGGGACCCAAAGAGATCATCCAGTCCAACCCCCTGCCATATAATCTAGCTCAGGGCACACAGGAACACATCCAGACAGGCCTTGAAAGGCTCCAGAGAAGGAGACTCCACAACCTCTCTGTGAAGCCTGTGCCAGGGCTCTGTGACACTTACAGTCAAAAAGTTCCCCCTTGTGTTGAGTTGGAACCTCCTGTGCTGCAGTTTCCATCCATTGCTCCTTGCCCTATCCCAGGGAGCAAGTGAGCAGAGCCTGTCCCCCTCTCCTGAACCCCAGCCCTCATACTTACAAACATTTATCAAACCCCCTCTCAGCCTTCTCTTCTCCAGACTAAAAATCCCCATGCAAGCTATCTGGGAAAATTCTGCCTGGATGGACTGAAAAAAAAAAAAAAATTACTTAAATTTTTAATATGAATTTGTTGTTGTTGTGTAAATTCCCTGTGAAACAAATTCCTGGTTTCTGTCTAGAACACCAAAACTGTGGCTGTGTGCCTAACTGAGGGGACCCAACTGATGCACCTTGCTTTAGTTTTGAGAGTGGCCAACACTTGAGCCTTCCTGGGGAAGCCTGACCTACACTTGAGCCTTCCTGGGAAAGCCTGACCTGGACCTGCTTGCTTGGGGAGGCAGCACACACATGGAAATGTGGACCCTTCTCTGCAGCAAACAGGTCATGTCCTGACCCATAGCACATTTAATATGTGTTAGCATGCAATAATCACACACACTAAGTAGTCCCACGAGTATCTTAACCTTGAAGGTGTTCAGGAATTAACTCCAGGTCAACATCAAGTACCTGGCCTTAAACACAAAGCCTGGGAGAGGCTGCCAGTGCTCCTCCACAGGGGTGTTAGAAACAAAGCTGAAAGGAAATACTTACTCTTTGAATCTGTTTTGTTATGCATGGAAAGAAATAAAGAGACAAAAGGAAAGGTTAAATGAATTCCATTTGCACCAACTGTCCTCAGCAGTGAAACTAGCAGGAGTCCTAAACTAGATGTCACTTAATCAATAGTTCCACACATAATTACAAAATTAATTAGGACATGCTTAAAGAATCATCCTTTCTGGAGCTGCTGAGCTGCTGTTTGGGATCCTCTTCAAACACAGGCAGCATGACCCTGAATTACAGTGGGAAAACTGCTTGGGGCTGAGGGAAAACATGCAGGAGAAAACATGGATAGACCTCACTATATTTCTTCAGCAGGTGGACTTAGTGGGGATGGAGGCATGTTTAGAGCTGTTTTCTCCTTTTAACAATTTGATTGCAACATTAAAAAGAGATGAATTATTAATTAATAAAATAAAAGTAATTACAATTAATAAACTACATTCATTAGATATAATAATACATCATATTATATATACTATTTATATTATAGAGAACATCTACATTATATATAATATAATAATATTTATACAATATAGAACTACAGTACATTTATATTATAAATAATGTAATTATAAATACTATATAATAGATAAAATGTAAGTAATAAACCAAAATAATTTAATCTCTCATTTCAAGAATGCTGTAGGAAACATCTTCAGTGGTGAAGGAGTATGAGTTTTAGGGAAGGAGTATGAGTTGTGGGGAAGGAGCATGAGTTGTGGGGAAGGAGCACAAGTTGTGTGGGCTGTTTAGAAGATGAGAATCTTCTGTGGTAAGTAAATAATGAGTAAGTAATACATTCTCCATGGTTACCTTTTGGGGTTGGACTGGAGAGTGTATTCCAAAGGCTTTAATTAGGAGGGGAAAATAATGATTGTTTCTGGCTTTTTAATGTGGGCATCAAGCTGCTCTGCCAATGATAAATTAGTATCACAGGATGGTAATAAGGGCTGGAAGGGATGTCTGAAGATCATTGGGTCATACAGAGTCACCTACAGAATGTCCCACAGGAACATGTCCAGACAGATTTTTGAATGTCTTCAGGAATGGAGACTCCACCACCTCTCTGGGCAGCCTGTTCCAGACCTCCACCACCGTTAAACTGAAGAAGTCCCTCCTCGTGTTTAGATGGAGCTTCTCATGTTCAAGCTTGTGCCTGGTACCCCTTGTGCTGTCACTGGGCACCAATGAAAAAAACCAGCCTGGTCTCATCTTCCTGACACCCACCCTTTAAGTACTGATCAGCATTGATCAGACCCCCCCTCAAGTTGGTCTCTTACAGACTAAACGGCTCCAATTCTCGCAGCCTTTCCACGTCATGGAGACGTTGCAGTCCCTTCCCCATCTCTTTGCTGTACTCTGCCCCACATGTCCCTGTGAAACAGTACTCCAGATGTGGCCTCACCAGGGCAGAGTAGATAGGCAGAAGAAGCTCTCTTGACCTGATGGCCACACACTTCTTGATGCACCCCAGGATGCCACTGTCCTTAGCCATGAGGGCACGTGGCTGGCTCATGGCCATCCTGCTGTCCACCAGGACTCTCAGGCCTTTTTTCCCCACAGCTGCTCTCCAACAGCCCCCAGCCTGTACTGATCCATGGAGTTGTTCTTCTCCAGGTGCAGGACTTCACAGTTGCCCTTGGTGAATTCCATTTCACAGGCTCACAGAATGTCAGGGGGTAGGAAGAGACCCGAAGAGTTCATCCAGTCCAACACCCCTGCCAGAGCAGGACCAGACAATCTTGCTCAGGGCACACAGGAACACATCCAGACAGGCCTTGAAAGGCTCCAGAGAAGGAGACTCCACAGCCTCTCTGGGTAGCCTGTGCCAGGGCTCTGTGACACTTACAGTCAAGAAGCTCCCCCTTGTGTTGAGCTGGAACCTCCTGTGCTACAGCTTCCATCCATTGCTCCTTGTCCTAGCCCAGGGAGCAAGTGAGCAGAGCCTGTCCCCCCCCTCCTGACACCCAGCCCTCAGATACTTATAAACAGTTATTAAATCCCCTCTCAGCCTTCTCTTCTCCAGACTAAGCAGCCCCAGGTCCCTCAGCCTCTCCTCATCAAGCAGTGCTCCAGTCCCTTCATCATCCTCATAGCCCTCCACTGGACTCTCTCCAGCAGATCCCTGTCCCTCTTAAATTGGGGAGCCCCAAACCGAATCATAGAATGGTAAGGTTGGAAGGGACATCAAGGATCATCTAGTTCCAACCCCCTGCCATAGGCAGGGACACCTCCCACTAGTACAGGTCACTCAAGGCCTCGTCCTAACCTGGCCTTGAACACCTCCAGGGATGGAGCAGCCACAACCTTCCTGGGCAACCTGTGCCAGTGTCTCGCCACCTTTACTGGAAAGAACTTCCTCCTAACATCCAGTCTAAATCTTCCCTCTGCCAGTTAAAACCCATTGCACATGCATGTGGATCTTTGGTGACAAGAAAATGGCAGAATAAATCTGACAGCCTTTAAGTCCAAATGCATTGATTTTAACTATGAGGGAACCTGAAAAGGCTCAGTTGAGAGAAACTTATTAGTGATGTTGATCCTTTAATTAGTCTATTAGCCCAGCTCCTTAAGCTGCTGGAGTCTACCAGAGGTGAGTGGAAATGTCATGAAGGTTCTTTCTGGTGTATGCTGCTTTAGTGCTAAAATGGCACAAAAATCAATTCTTCAGGAAACATTTGCAATAGGGAGCTTACAACTAAAGAGAGTTATAGACGCAAGAAAAATAAGCTGAGTGGTCTCTTTTTGCCTGAGCTACAGAATTTGAAGGACGCTGAACTGTTGGAGCAGGTTCAGAGGAGGTCCACAAAGATGATCAGAGGGCTGGAGCCTATGGAGACAGACTGAAAGAGCTGGAGCTGTTCAGCCTGGAGAAGAGAAGGCTCCAGGGAGACCTTAGAGCAGTCTTCCAGTACCTGAAGCTGTTCAGCCTGGAGAAGAGAAGGCTCCAGGGAGACCTTAGAGCAGTCTTCCAGTACCTGAAGGGTGCTTACAGAAAAGCTGGGGGGGGGTGCAACTTGTACAAGGGCTTGCAGTGACAGGACAAGGGGAAATTGCTTTGAGCTGGAGAAGGGCAGATTCAGACTGCAGAAGAGGAAGAAATTCTTTAGAATGAAGATGGTGAGACACTGGAACAGGTTGCTCAGGGAAGCTGTGGATGCCCCATCCCTGGAGGTGGATAAGGCCTTGAACAACCTGGGCTAGGTGTCTCTGCCTATGGCAGGGGGTTGGAATGGGATCTTTAAAGCCCCTTCCAAGCCAACCCATTCTATGAATTTGCTTTTTGAGCCATTTAATGAAACAGAACCTTTTCTGCTCATTTTCTTTAGACTTGGAGTCAACTCTATATCCACACATGCATTTCAATTGGATATCTTTATGTTTCAGCAGGTATTGTACCACAGTAGCTTCACCACCACATCAGCAAGTACAGCCAGATGCTCTTCCCATGCACTTTTCCTTTTCCTGTGCAGCCCACATCAAGCTAGGAACAACTCCTCTGCTGAGAGGAAAATGATAACTTTTTCCCTGTGTAGTAAT
The DNA here is from genome assembly GCA_013396675.1 of Eubucco bourcierii. Classification (NCBI taxonomy): domain Eukaryota; kingdom Metazoa; phylum Chordata; class Aves; order Piciformes; family Ramphastidae; genus Eubucco; species Eubucco bourcierii. The sequence goes on from VWZE01004277.1 coordinate 45,401, forward strand.
TTCCTTCTACACTGCTTTGGTGAGACCCCAGCTGGAGCACTGTGTCCAGTTCTGGAGCCCTATTACAAGAAAGATCTGGACATGCTGGAATGTGTTCAGAGAAGGGCCATGAGGATGATGAGGGGTTGTGAGGACAGGCTGAGAGAGCTGGGGTTGGTCGGTCTGAAGAAGAGAAGGCTCCAAGGAGACCTTATTGTGACCTTCCAGTATCTGGAGGGGGCTACAAGAAAGCTGTGGAGGGACTTTTTAGTTTGTCGAGTAGTGACAGGACTGGAGGAATGGATCCAAATTAGAGAGGTGAGATTCAGATTGGACGTTAGGAAGAAGTTCTTCCCAACGACAGTGGTGAGAGGCTGGGACAGGGAGGTGGTGGAAGCCTCATCCCTGGGTGTTTCTAAGGCCAAGTTGGATGTGGTTCTGAGCAACCTGATCTAGTAGAGTGTGTTGTTGCCCTCTTGACAGTGAGGGTGGTGAGACACTGCAACCCAGGGAGGTTATGTGTAACCCCCTTGTGAGAGTCTAATTGTCTCTCCCTTGTTCCAATCAACAAAGATAAAGATTCCCAGACCCAGCCCAAGTTCCTGGCCAAAAGCTCAGGGATGCAAATCAACAGAGACACAGCACCTGGGTGGACTTCCCAGACTCCAGCCTGGCTTGAATGCCCAGGATGTGGACACCTCACATCAGCTACCCTGAAGAGAAAAGGCCTCTGTGTATTTGGGGTATGGACAGGTGAGCGGGAGTTGCAGGGAGGGGGCAGAGGCCCTCCCTGGTGCTGCTGTTGGACCCCTGCAGTTACATGAGAATAGACAGGAAGGTGTCCTGGGGAGCTGCAACTGGACACTGGTCTAAGAAATGGTATAAAAAGGGACATGAGCAGCTCCACAAGCACCTCCACAAGCACCTCCACAGGAGCACCTCCACCAGAAGAATTCAAGGAACAACTCCTGCAGAACAACTCCAGAGAAGAACATCCCTGGGCCAGGCACACATCTCTACCTCTCCCCCATCTATAATCCCTGCTCTTTTCCTTCCCTGCTCTTCTTTTTNGACACTGGTCTAAGAAATGGTATAAAAAGGGACATGAGCAGCTCCACAAGCACCTCCACAAGCACCTCCACAGGAGCACCTCCACCAGAAGAATTCAAGGAACAACTCCTGCAGAACAACTCCAGAGAAGAACATCCCTGGGCCAGGCACACATCTCTACCTCTCCCCCATCTATAATCCCTGCTCTTTTCCTTCCCTGCTCTTCTTTTTCTCTGTTGTTCCATCTCCCCCTCTCTCTACCTCCGTCTTTCCCTCTGTGTTGTTCAACTTTATCCTTTAATAAATAGTTGTGTGGTGAGATCTGATCTTGTTTGCACCTTCATTTCACAAGATGGAAATCAAGAAGAACAAATCTTGCTCCTCTGGACAGAGATATTGTTAAACTCTGTTCTGTGGACCTTGACACCCTTCCCTGGAGGTGTTCAAGGCCAGGTTGGATGGGCTTGGAGCAACCTGATCTAGTCTGAAGTGTTCCTGCCCATGGCAGGGGGGTTGGAACTGGATGTCTTTGTGCCCCTTTCCAACCCTGACAATTCTGTGATTATTTTCAAAGCAGTTCTGCCAAGAAATGTAGGTGGTTGAGCCTCCATCCCTGGAGGTGTTTAAAAGACCCAGAGATGTGGTGCTGAGGGACATGGTTTAGCACGCAGAGTGAAGGGAATGGTTTGACTCTGATCTTCAAGGTCTTTGCCAACCAAAAGGATTTTATGACTCCATGTAGTATCCCTTCTACAAGGTTGCTACCATCAAAAGGAGGAGTACTTACTGTCTGTAGCTGACCATAACTATTAAAATCGCTGGCATACAGCAAAGGATGATGATGACAGCCAGAGCAAGGAGGGCTCCTTCTGTGAAGCCTACAGCCTGGGCCTGCTTCTTGACGTTTGCCACCACGTCCGGAGTGCGAATCTCCAGGATGCGTCCTCCCTGCCCCAGGTATGGCTGAAACTCTTTGTTGATGTCCAGCAGCTTACCATCCAGGAACCTGCAACATCAGCAAAAGAAAAAGACTATTAGAGCCAAGTTCAGCAGCTGTTAATCTTAAGCATAATGTCATAGACTGGTTTTGGAGGGACCTTTTAAGGTCACCTACTCCAACTGGCCTGCAGTCAGCAGGGACATAGAATCATAGAATGGTAAGGTTGGAAGGGACCTCAAAGATCATCTAGTTCCAACCCCCTACCATAGGCAGGGACACCTCCCACTAGTACTAGACATCTACAACTAGAGCAGGGTGCTCAGAGGCCTGTCTAGCCTGATTTGTAATGGCTCCAGGAATGGGGCTTCTACCATCTCTCTGGCCCAGCATTTCACCACTCTCAGTGTAAACAAGTTCTTAAATCTGCTCTAGGGCTCCCTCTTCTAGCTTAAAACCATCCCTCCTTGTCCTGTCACAACAGGCCCTGCTCAAAACTCTGTCCCCAGTTTTCTGCTGGGCCCCTTGAAGCACTGCAGAAGCTCTTCCTGGAGCCTTCTCCTCTGCAGGCTGCCCAAGCCCAGCTGTGCCAGCCTGGTCTCACAGCAGAGCCCTGCCAGCACTGCCAGCACTGCTGTGGCCTCCTCTGGCCCTGCTCCAATAGGTCCCTGTCTGTGCTGTGCAGAGCATTCCAGAGCTGGCCCCAGCACTGCAGGGAGGTTTCAGCAGAGCCCAGCAGAGGGGCGGCTTCTCCTCCCTTTCCCTGCTGCCCACACTGCTGGGAATGCAGCTCAGGAGACATTAAAATGACCTCATTTTCCATAAGATAAAAGACTTTTTACTGGGGGACTTTTTGATAGCAAAGAGTGTGTTCATTAGAGAAATTCAGTTTAGGATTTGGAAAGCGTATATTGGCCAGGGATTTAACTTCCATGGGAAAAGAAAAACCCTTGGATCACTTGGGCAATGCTTTTAAGTTAGAGCAGGGTATATTTAGGTCAGACATCAGAAGGAAGTTCTCTAGAATCAGAGTGTTGGAACATGGGAACTGGGATGTGGTTGAGGCCCTATCCCTGGAGACATTCAAGATCAGACTTGACGTGGACTTGGGCAGGTTGCTCTAGTTGGAGATCACAGAATCATAGAATCAAGTAGATTGGAAGAGAGCTCCAAGCTCACCAATCCCAACCCAACCAACCAGACCACAGCACTAAGTGCCCCATCCAGGCTTTGCTTTAACACCTCCAGGGACAGTGACTCTGCCACCTCCCTGGGCAGCCCATTCCAATGCCAATCACTCTCTCTGGCAACAACTTCCTCCTAACATTCAGCCCAGACCTCCCCTGGNCAGCACCTCACCATCTCTCTTGAATTAAGAGGCCCAGAACTGGACACAGCACTCAAGTTGTGGCCTGAGCAGTGCTGAGGCACAATAACCTCCCTGCTCCTGCTGGCCACACTGCTCCCGATCCAGGCCAGGATGCCATTGGCTCTTCTGCCTACCTGAGCACACTGCTGGTTCATGTTCAGATACTCTCCACCAGTACCCCCAGGTCCCTCTCTGCCTGGCTGCTCTCAGCCACTCTGTCCCCAGCCTGCAGCACTGCTTGGGGTTGTTGTGGCCAAAGTGTAGAACCCTGCACTTAGACTTCAGTCTCATCCCATTGGCCTCTGCCCATCGCAGGTGTTCCTGCTTGCTGCAGAGGAGCTGGACAAGATGTAAGTTTGGGGGTGGCTCTTTGTTTTCTCCTCATAGCTTTGACTTTAATCACAGAATCACAGAACTGTTTTGGTTGGGAAAAACCTCCGAGAGTCACAGATTGCACTGGGTCGGAAGCGACTCTCAAAGGTCATCTTGTCCAACCCCCCTACAGCAGGCAGGGACATCTCCAACTAGAGCAGGCTGCCCAGGGCCACATTGAGTCTGATACTGAATGTCTCTGGGGATGGGGCCTCAACTCTTCCAACCCAATGCTGCCCAGGCCTGTGAAATGAGAACTTGACTGTCTCACGAGATACTGAGGACAAGGCTCAATTATAAACAGTAGGAGACAGCCACTGAGATAGAGCAGGATCCTGGTAGCTCTTAGCTGCAGGAGAATGACAGATCCTAACAGTGCAGTGGTTCTTCTGGAGACAGAATGTGAAAAATACTGACAGCAAAAAAAGCCAAAGCAAGCAAGCAAGCAACAACAATAGCTAAAAACATTCTGGAATGATTTCTGTGCACAGTCTGAACAACTAAAGGAAGCCAGAAACTCTCTGGGCAACCTGTTTCAGCATCTCACCAGCCTCACTCTAAAGAATTCCTTTCTCACATCCAGTCTCAGTCTCCCCTCTTCCAGCTCAGAATCACTGTTCCTCATCCTATCACTACAAGCCCTTGTACAACTCCCTCCCTACCTTTCTTGAAGGCTCCCTTCAGATACTGCAAGGCTACTCTAAGCTCTCCCTGAAGACTTCTCTTCTCCAGGCTTAACAGCCCCAAGTCTCCCAGCTTGTTCCCACAGGGGAGGTTCTCCAGCCTTCTGATCATCTTTGTGGCCCTCCTCTGGACCCACTCTATCAGGTCCATGTCCTTCTTGTGTTAGGGTCCCATAGCTGGCCACAGCACTGCAGTCGAGGGCTCACCAGAGTAGTGAGGCAGAATCACCTCTTTCAATCTGTTTGCACACTTGTTCTGATGGAGCCCAGGACATGGTTTGCATTCTGGCCTTCAAGTGCCCACTGCTGGTTCATGTTCAGCTTCTTGTCCACATTCACCCCCAAGTCCTTTCCTGCAGAGCCACTCTCAACAGTATTAACATTGATGGAGACATAGAAGGAATGGTCTTCTGGAATCATAGAATGGTAAGGTTGGAAGGGACCTCAAAGATCATCTAGTTCCAACCCCCTGCCACAGGCAGGGACACCTCCCACTANGTCAATAGTCCCTCCCCAGCCTTCCTGTAGCCCCCTTCAGATGCTGGAAGGCTACCCTAAGGTCTCCTGGAAGCCTTCTCTTCTACAGGCTGCAGAGCCCCAACTCTCTCAGCCTGTCCTCAGAGCAGAGCTGCTGCAGCCCTCTCAGCGTCTTTGTGGCTCTCCTCTGGACCCACTCCAACACTTCCATGTCCTTCCTGTGCTGGGGACTCCAGAACTGCACACAGGACTGCAGGTGGGGTCTGAGGAGAGCAGAACAAAGGGGCACAATCCCCTCCCTTGCCCTTCTGCCCACACTGCTCTCGCTGCAGAAAGGAGCTCTGCTGCTTTTGATGCACACTAGATGTCACTCGTCTGTCACTGGCAGAAGCATTCTGGTTGGGACAGCACTAAATCTCAGGCTGATTTTTACAGCCCTTCAGTTAAGATCCTGTTAGCATTTTCTTGACAAACTCCTATTTTAACAGGTCCATAACTCAGCCATGCACATTTACTCCATGATGGAACATGACACACTGTGCAAAAGGCTCAGACAGGCTAAACATTTCATTTTTAATGGGGGCCATATTCTAGATTCATCTGGGGGTTTTATGCTCCAATAAAATCAAACTCTCTTTCATAGAAAACATAAAAAAACCCTAAAGGATCGTTTCAGTCTGTGAAATTATCTAAGTGGCCTCAAAGTCTTGTAGGAGTTTCTGGAGCAGGGAGGAAATAACAAAGTATGGCAACTATTCAGACTCATTTTTTCATAGTGACAGAATCACAGACCTGTTTTGGTTGAAAGAGTCCTCTAAAAGCATCCAGTCCAGCTGTCAACCCAACACCACCGTGGACAGTAAACCATGGCCACACCTTTCTTCAACACCTCCAGGGGTGGGGACACCACCACCTCCCTGGGCAGCCTGTGCCAATCCCTGACCACTCTTGCAGCAGAGAAATTTTTCCTCCTCTCCAACCTAACCCTCCCCTGACACAATTTCAGGCCATTTCCTCTCCTTCTCCTGATGCTAGGGAGAAGAGGTCAACCCCCACCTCACTGTAGCCTCCTTTTATGAGTTGTAGAGAGCAGCCTCCTCTTCACCTCACTGCAGTCTCCTTTCAGGGAGTTGTAGAGAGCAGCCTCCTCTTCTCCACACCAAACCACCCCAGTTCCCTCAGCCACTCTTCCCAAGACCTGTTCTCAAGGCCCTTCATCAGCCTTCTTGCCCTTCTCTGGACCTGCTCCAGCTCCTTGATTGGAGATCACAGAGAAGTTTTGCCATGTAGAAAGCAAACTCCTTGAGAGGAATTTAATGTGGAAGCTACTCCACCAGATCATAGAATCATAGAATGGTAAGGTTGGAAGGGACCTCCCACTAGTACAGGTCACTCAAGGCCTCTTCCAACCTGGTCTTGAACACCTCCAGGGAGGGAGCAGCCACAACCTCCCTGGGCAACCTGTGCCAGTGTCTCACCACCCTCACTGCAAACAACTTCCTCCTAACATCCACTTTCAATCTCCCCTCTCCCAGTTCAAACCCATTGCCCCTTGTCCTGACATTACAAACCCTTGTCAATAGTCCCTCCCCAGCCTTCCTGTAGCCCCCTTCAGATCCTGGAAGGCTACTATAAGGTCTCGTGGCAGCATTCTCTTCTCCAGGCTGCAGAGCCCCAACTCTCTCAGCCTGTCCTCACAGTAGAGCTGCTGCAGCCCTCTCAGCATCTTGGTGGCCTCCTCTGGACCCACCCCAACATTTCAGTGTCCTTGATGTGCTGGAAAGACATACTGCATGTTCTCATGGTGACAATGTCTAAATTAGGTGTCCTGAGGCCACTCAGCTCAGGGGAATGGACTGAGCCTGGTGAGGCTCTAAGTTCCCAAGCTGCAGGTAGGGTAGGTGTAGGGCAGTGTCCCAACTGCTTCAACAGATCTTTTTTTATCTTGCTCTATTGAATCACTTAGCTGTCAGAGACAGAGCAACAGGCTTCAAACCAGGCCACAGAACACACAGAGAAGCAAGCACTGAGTGACTCACTTGAAAAGTTCATTCCTCATGATGGCTCTGTTGGTTTGCGGGTCAATGGCGTAAACCATCAGGTCCGACTTGCTGTAGTCCTCTTCAGAGTAGCCATCCCCAAACCTCCGTGCACTGATGGACTCCACCACCACTGTGGCGCCAGGAATCTGATCTTGGATGTAACGTTCCAGAATCCTAAAGGTGAGGTGGAGACAGAAAGCTGCAGTGATTGACTGGCGCCGACCGAGACTGACAGCAGCAGAACGAGATGTGAACAGAGGCAAACCACAGGCTTGGCAGGATCAGAGTAGGGTGGGTTGGAAGGGATCATCCAGTCCCAACCCCCTGCCATGGGCAGAGACACCTTCCACTAGCCCAGGCTGCTCAAGGCCTCACCCAATCTGACCTTAGAATCATAGAAATGGAAAGTTGGAAGGGACCTCAAAGATCATCTAGTTCCAACCCCCTGCCATAGGCAGGGACACCTCCCACTAGGACAGGTCACTCAAGGCCTCCTCCAACCTGGCCTTGAACACCTCCAGGGAGGGAGCAGCCACAACCTTCCTGGGCAACCTGTGCCAGTGCCTCACCACCCTCACTGGAAAGAACTTCCTCCTAACATCCAGTCTAAATCTTTCCTCTGCCAGTTCAAACCCATTGCCCCTTGTCCTGGTATTGCAAGCCCTTGTCAATAGTCCCTCCCCAGCCTTCCTGTAGCCCCCTTCAGATACTGGAAGGTTACTATGACCTTGAACACCTCCAGAGAGGGGGTATCCACAGCCACCTTGGGCAACCTGTTCCAAGGTCTCACTACCCTTGCTCCTAAAAATTTCTTCCTCATCTCCACTCTCAATCTCTCCTCTTCCAGCTCAAAGCCATTGTCCCTTGTCCTGTGACTGCAAGCCCTTGCCAAAAGTCTCTCCCCAGCTCTCCTGTATCCCACTTTGGGTACAGGGGGGATGCTCTAAGTTCTCCGTGGAGCTTTCTCTTCTCCAGCCTCAACAGCCTCAACTCTCCCAGCCTGTCCCCATAGTGGAGATTCTACAGACCCCTGATCATCTTTTCAGCCTCCCCTGGACACTCCCCCCACCAATTCCAACAGTTTGATGCCCTTCTTGTTTTAGGGACCCCAGAACTGGATGCAGTACTCCAGTTGGGGTCTCCTGACAGCAGAGTAAAGGGGGAGAATGAGCTCCCTCCTCCTGTTGCTCACACTTTTGATGCAGCCCAAGACATGGTTGGCAAAGGTAACCTTCAGAGCAATTCCAAATAATCCCTGCTCAAATAAAACCTCTTCAATGCTCAACTCTTGGGAAAACCTTAGCAGTGTTCAGAGAGGTCACCACAAATAGTCTCCTGAAGTCCAATTTTTCATATTTATGGCATCAACTGAGTTTTAAATGGCTCATGGGAACCACCATCTATATTTCACATAAAGAAGCCCTGTCATCATTTTATGAGGCTCTGTGATTTCAGAATGCTTTGATTCCAGCCTTAGGCAGGCTGCATACAAGAGTTTTTCACCTATAGGAGCAACTACCTCACCCATTTTCAAGGAGGGGTATTTCATCTGGGCCTCCAATACAGTACAAGATAGAATCACAGAACTATTTTGGTTGGAAGTGACCTCTAAGTTCACTGAGTCAAATCATTACCCTGATGCCACCAGGGCCATTAAACCACATCCCAAAGTGCCATGGCCACACCTTTCTTCAACACCTCCAGCCATGGGCACTCCACCACCTCCCTGGGTAGCTTATTCCAATCCCTGACCGCTCTTGCAACAAAGAAATTTTTCCTCATCAACCTAACCCTCCCCTGGCACAATTTCAGGCTACTTCCTCTCATCCTGTTGCCTGATACTAGGGAGAAGATCACACCTTGTCCCAACCTCCTTTCAGGGCGCTGCAGAGAGCAATGAGCTCTGCCCTCAGCCTCCTCTTCTCCACACTGCACAGCCCCAGTTCCCTCAGCTGCTCCTCCCCAGCCCTCTTCTCCAGATGCTTCCCCAGCTTTGTTGCTCTTCCCTGGAACTGCTCCATCTTCTTTTGGAGTGAGAGGCCCAGAACTAAACCAAATATTCAACAGGCATCCTCAGCAATACAGGGGCATGATCACTTCCCTACCTGTTGGCCACACCATTGCTAATCCAGGCCAGGAAGCTGGTGGCCTTCTTGGCCATCTGGGCACACACAGTTGGTTAATGTTCAGCCAGCTGTCAATTTGCACTCCTAGATCCTTTTCCACAAGGCAACTTTCCAGCCACTTGTGCTGGTTTGAGGCTAATTGGAATATTTTAATAGACAAAATTACACTATAGGCTGTGAAAGGAAAACATTATGATGTCTACTTCACTCATACGCTTGCTGGAGAATTGTTTGGGAACACTAACCAAAACAATTGATAAGTCAGTCTCTCTCTGTCGCTTGCTTGAGCAGGAGCTGCTGGTGGGATCTAGCAGCTTCTGGGCTCTGGCTCCTCTGCTGATTAATCCTCACTAACCACTTTTATTCTAACCCCCCTGGCTGATCCTCCTAATTTACCTTGCACGTAAGGCAAACCCTGGGGTAAGGTACAGGGGTGGGGAGAAGGTGGAAGGGTGGTTGGGAGCCCCTCCTGGGGTCTCTGATTTCTGGGAGGGGAGTTGTGTTGCTGTATTACCTTTTACTTGTATATTTCTGTGAATATTCTGTATATAGTGTAAATATCTGCTGTACATTGTGCAAAGCTGTAAATA
>VWZE01004277.1:55703-78166 GCA_013396675.1 Eubucco bourcierii
CCCCCACACTTTGTAAAATGACCCAGACTAGCACTCAGTCGGTTGGAAGTTAAATGATGAAGCTATATTTACAGCTTTGCACAATGTACAGCAGATATTTACACTATATACAGAATATTCACAGAAATATACAAGTAAAAGGTAATACAGCAACACAACTCCCCTCCCAGAAATCAGTTTGAAATCCCATCAATATAATGTTTTTTTTCAATCATAATGTTTTCCTTTCACAGCCTATAGTGTAATTTTGTCTATTAAAATATTCCAATTAGCCTCAAACCAGCACACCACTCTGCTCCACATACCTGGTGCCACAAGACCTGCTACTCTAAAAGGCACAAGCAAGTTCTATACCCATGAGAGCGCTGGAGTACCAAGCTGGTGTGTTTATGCAGCCCAGACAGCAACTGTGTGCTGGGCTGCAGCAAGAGCAGTGTGGGCAGCAAGGCAAGGGAGGGGATTCTGCCCCTTGGCTCTGCTCTCCTCAGACCCCACCTGCAGTCCTGTGTGCAGTACTGGAGCCACCAGCACAGGAAGGACATGGAAGTGTTGGAGCCAGTGCAGAGGAGGCNGTGTTGGAGTGGGTCCAGAGGAGGCCACGAAGATGCTGAGAGGGCTGCAGCAGCTCTGCTATGAGGACAGGTTGAGAGAGTTGGGGCTCTGTAGCCTGTAGAAGAGAAGGCTTCCAGGAGACCTTAGAGTAGCCTGGATTGGTGCTTGGGATTGCCTTGATCCTGCTGCAGGACCTTGCACTTGGTCTTGTTGAACCTCATGAGGTTGGTTTGTGCCCACCTCTGCAGCCTGTCCAGGTCCCTCTGGATGCCATCCCTGCCCTCCAGCTGTCAGCTGCAGCACACAGTTGGTGTGGTCAGCAAACTTGCTGAGGCTGCACTAAGTGCCTTGTCCATGGTGCCCACAAAGATGTTGAACAAGACAGGTCCCAGGACTGATCCCTGAGGGACTCTGCTTGTCATTGGCCTCCACTTGGGCATGCACCCATTGGCAGTCATTCTTTGGGTGCAGCCATGAAGCCAGCTCTTTATCCATCCAGTGCTCCACCCATCAAACCCACCTCTCCAGCCTGTCCAGGTCCCTCTGGATGCCATCCCTTCCCTAACTAACCACAGGACAAGAGAAAATGTCCTTATGTTGTGCCAGAGGAAGTTTAGGTTGGAAAAATGTCTTTGCTGCAAGAGTAGTGAGGCATTGGAGCAGACTGCCCAGGGAGGTGGTGGAGTCACCACCCCTGGAGGTGTTTAAAAAATGCACAGACATGGCGCTTGGGGGCATGGTCTTGTGGCCATAGAATTGTTGGGTAGAAAGTTGGACCTGCTGATCCTAGAGGTCTTTTCCAACTTCATTGATTGTACCATCTCAGGGGGAAGGGAGCAGCCATGCTTAGCCTGAGGCCCAGTGAATGGCTCCACATCTGCAGAGGAAACAAACACATTACCCTATGAGCTGATCCTTGTTTTGCTCCACCAGGGTGGGAGGCACATTGGAGACGATGACTTGCATATCCAACTGATTGACCACAGACACCTGGAAACAGAAGAGGGAAACACAATTGGTGTCACATCCTCCCACAAGACAAAGACAGGAGTAGTTACTTCCCTGTCCTCACAGCCCTGCCTTAACACAGGGAGGCCTCTGAGTAAGATTGCTGGGGAATCTTGTTTGCCTTGGCAGTCAAAAGCAACAAACAGCAGGCAAAGATTTATCTAGAACTGGAATTGCAGGACTGAATCAGAGATTTTGAGGCTTCGAGGGCACCTTGTAGTAGCCTTCCAGGATCTGGAGGGAGCTACTGGAGGGCTGGGGAGGGACTATTGACAAGGTCTTGTAATGACAGGATGAGGAGTAATGGGTTTGAACTGGCAGAGGGGAGATTGAAACTGGATGTTTCAATCTATGATTCATAGAATCATAGAATGGTAAGGTTGGAAGTGATCTCAGAGATCATCGAGTTCCTCAGGGTTGCTCTCAGCCATTCCCCACCCAGCCTTGAGTTGTGCTTGGGATTGTGCCTACCCAGGTGCAGGACCTTACACTTGGCCTTGCTGAATGTCATGAGGTTGGCCTGGGGACAGCTCTGCAGCCTGCCCAGGTCCCTCTGCATGGATCCCTGCCCTCTAGCAAATCAACTGTGCCACACAGCTTAGTGTCATCTGCAAACTTGCTGAGGGTGCACTTGATTCCTCTCTCCATATCTTCTGCCAAGGCTCCACGTCTGCAAAACATCCTGCCTGCAAGTCTTCTGCCAAGTTGGGAGTCAGAATGACCAGGTCAGAGATTGCCTGCTTCTCTCCCAACACCCCTGCTAAGAGTCTGTGGAAGATCAGAAGTCTCAATGGTTGATAAGACATCGACAGAAACCCCTGCAAGCGTTCAGGTACTGTTTAGGGTTAGCCCTAGTACTTAGCCCTGTGAGTCAGGAAATAACATTTTTGTGAGTAAATACTCCAAAGCCTCTTTAGCAAATCTTTAGCAAACTCTGTAACTGAATCTAATTGAATCCTTTGCCTTCTGTCTTAAACAGAAAGGAGCCTCCTGAGTCCACCTGGCAGGCAAGCAGTATACTGACCGCAAGAACCTTCTCTTCCACTTTGATTGAGTTTCATGTTGTGTTATTGTTAGTTATTTGTTCTAGATCCACGTATTCCTCTAACATTTCATGCCTCAAATATTATTAAAAATTACTGGGTGAGTGGCAAGAAAGTCCTGCATATCAAAATCAATAAACAATATTCATTTGGAAAACCTCCCATCTGGCATCCATTAATGCCCCTCCACTACAGTGGCTCACACTCACCAGCACTTCTGCTTTGCTGCTCAGTCCTTTCCCATAGTCGTCTGTTGCAATGACCTGAAACTTAAAGTAGGACCTTCTCATGTTTTTAAACATCATAGCAGTTTTTATTAGCCCTGTGTAAGCTTCAATCACAAAACCTTCTTTGCCATCCTTGATAGGAGGAATGATCAGTCTGTAGTGCATGGCGCTGTAGTTCCCAGTGTCTTTATCATCAGCCTAACAGGAGAAAGAAAACAAGCAGAGGCAAATAAAGTAAATACGTATGCAAGGAAACTTTAACTCTGTCCTTCAAATAAAGCTGAGTATTGGTCCAGCCAATTTTTTGCATCCTGACATCTAAAATATTAGATCCTGGAGAGAGGAGATTGTCACTGCTGTAAACGCTTCCTTTAACTTTGCTGCAGACAGTTTTGCTTTTCTAGCAATTTCTTTCTCCTGCTTTGGCACAAAACTGCTCAAAAAGAAAAAAAAAAAAAGGAGAAAAGAAGACAAATGTAAATGGACTTTTCAAGCTGGCCACAAACTGAGCAGCTAAGAATAGTTTAATTCTGAGAAACCTCTGCTGCCAAATTCTTCTTGATAATAAGACATCAAACAAACACAGTGACATACTCACGAACTGCAAACAGTAATAAGGTTCTTCCTTCTTCCAGAGACCTTCTGCATCCTCACTGATTAAGTACACTTATTTTTGGAGTAACTGAATTCTATTTAATTAAAAAACACAGGGATGAGTGGAATTCCTGGCAGAGAGACAGGGAGCTACCCTAGCATTCCCCCACTGCTGACTGCTGCAGAGTTAGGAGGTTGGCACCAGTGAGGCAGTCCTGGGGGCTGTGCTGTTTCATATAGTCATTAAGGTTGGAAAAGACCTCTAAGAGTAGCAGGTCCAACCATCAACATATCCTAAAGTGCCATGTCCACATATTTCTTGAACACCTCCAGAGATGGTGGCTCCATCACCTTCCTGGGCAGCCTGTTCCACTGCCTGACCACTCCTGCAGTGAAGGAATTTTTCCTCCCCTGGTGTAACTTGAGGCCATTTCCTCTTATTTTATCACCTGATACTAGAGAAGAGAGACTGACTCTCACTTCACTGCAACCTCCTTTCAGAGAGTTGTGAAGAGCAATGAGCTCTCCCCTTAGCCTCCTCTTCTCCAGACTAAACAATCCCAGTTCCCTCAGCTGCTCTTCCAGAAAGGTCTCCAGTCTCTTCACCAGGTTCATCACCTTTCTCTGGAAATGCTCCAGGACCTCAATGCCCTTCTTGGAGTGAAGGGCCCAAAACTCAACCCAGTATTTGCGGTGGAAATGATTTCATGATGATGTGCAGCAGGTGAGTTTTTAAACTAACCACTTGTGATGGTTTGGGAGTTCCCTGCCCCCCACACTTTGTAAAATGACCCAGACTAGAACTCAGCCAGTTGGAAGTGAAGGACTGAAGCTCTATTTACAGCTCAGCACAATGTACAAGCAGAGATAGATGCTATAGACAGGAACAGTTACAGACATAGACAAGTTAAAGGGAATACAGATACACAACTCCCCTCCCAGAAACCAGAGACCCCAGGAGGGGCTCCCAACCACCCTTCCACCTTCTCCCCACCCCTCTACCTTACCCCAAGGTTTGCCTTACGTGTAAGGTGAGCTGGGAGGATCAGCCAGGGGGGTTAGAAGGAAAGTGGTTAGTGAAGATTAATCTGCAAAGAGGAGCCAGAAGCTAGACCACCCGAGATGCTCTGCCCCTCCAGACAGACTGTGTTATCTAATGTTTTGGTTTCTTCTCTTAAACATCTCAGCAAGCCTATGAGTGAAGTAGACATCACCATTGTTTCCTTTTCCCAGCCTATAGTGTAATTTTCTCTATTAAAATATTCCCATTAGCCTCAAACCAGCACGCCACTTCCTTGCCTCACTGTGTGCATGCATCTAAGGACCTGGCCAGAAGCCCATCAGTCCCTTAATATTAGCAAATACTACCTCTCCTTCCCTGCAGACATTCAAAACCTGCCTGGACACGTTCCTGTGTAACCTACTCTACTGGCAGGGAGGTTGGACTGAATGACCTTCTGAGGTCCCTTCCAACCCCTGACATTCTGTCATTCTGTGCTAGGAAGATAGGACTTCTAAGAGCAGTTTGTGTCAGTGACAATAGAAATCCATTTCACTTTCAGCATTTGAAGCTTGTAGTTGTGTGCCACTAAGGAGAAAAGGAGATATGGATTCAAATCAGCCCAACAGACACTGAAGTCATCCCTTCTGAACAAACATCATCACCACACTTGTGTAGCTGCTTACATCCAGCACTGTGGTTTTCTTCCAGCTAACTTTAATGCAGCAATCTCCAGTGAAAGAGGGATTTTGAGATTTTTAAGCAAGCAGGCTCTAAACTCCCACAGTTCAGATGCCCAAAGCTGGTGCAGTTCAGCTGCAGATGTTCTGAGAACTCAGTGGCACTCCAGAGAAATCAAGGCCTTTGGTACCACTACAGTTCAGGCAACTTCCATGGAGTCCTACAATCCTTAAGGGTGGAAAAGACCTCCAAGATCACTGAATCAAACCTTTAACCCAGCACTGCTAAGTCACCACAAGACCATGTCCCTCAGCTCCACATCTAGGCAGCTTTTAAATCTCTAAAGGGATGGGGATTCCACAACTGCCCTTGGCAGCCTGCTTCAGGCCTTGACAATCCATTTGGGGAAGAAATTGCTCCTCACACCCAATCTAAACCTTCCCTGGTGCACCTTGAGGCCATTTCATCTCACCCTCTCATATATTACTGAGCAGAAGAGACTGATCACTGTCTTCCTCCAACCTCCTTTCAGGGAGCTATGGAAAGGAGGTCTCCCCTCAGTCTGCTTTTCTCCAAACTAAACCACCCCAATTCCTTCTGCAGCCCCACAGAAGACTTGTGCTCTAGATCCAGACACATGTGTCTGTGCTCCAGGATCAGACACCTCTTCCACTGCAGCTCAAAAGAAGAGCTCCCCTGAGCCTTCCAGCTTTTCCCTGGCTTCTTGCAACGACAATCCTGCATGCAGACAAGCAAAGCCATAAAAATATTTTAACTTGGTTTTTTCCATTTTTCCCTCACCTTCACTTCTGTTTAGTCTTGGATCCTACCTAAAAACACTGAGTGTGTCATTCAGCTTTGCAGGACGAGCAGGGAGTGCCATTGACATCCTCATCTCTTTAGTAGAGAGGAAGGATGTTTGCTCTCCTTGTAATTTGTCCTGAGGAAAATATTTTGGGCACCTCATTAAGAAGAGACACACAACATCTCATGAGTAGCATTCTGACTGTCAAAGAAGAGGAAGAGCTATACTTCATCTTAATCTTCTAGCCATGTATCTTCTGTGCAAGAAATCATGGAATCATAGAATGGTAAGGTTGGAAGGGACCTCAAAGATCATCTAGTTCCAACCCCCTGCCACAGGCAGGGACACCTCCCACTAGTACAGGTCACTCAAGGCCTCCTCCAACCTGGTCTTGAACATCTCCAGGGAGGAGATTGCAACCTGCTGGCCTTCTGCTGTGTAACCCAACTAATCATTACGCTTCTAAACCCCCTTGCCCATCCTCCAAACTCACCTGGCACATAAGGCGGAGCCTGGGGTAATGTAGAGGGGTGGGAAGAAGGTGGAAGGGTGGTTGGGAGCCCCTCCTGGGGACTCCGATTTCTGGGAAGGGTGTTGTGTTTCTGTATTACATGTAACTGTCTCTGTCTGTAACTATTCCTGTCTGTTGTGTATATCTCTGCTTGTATGTTGTGCTAAACTGTAAATAGAGCTTCAGCCCTTCACTTCCAGCTGGCTGAATCTAGTCTGGATTATTTTCCTGAGAGTGTTTGGGGCAGGGAACTCCCAAACCATCACAAGCCATTACCTCTCACTCTGTCTCTTCAAGCCCTTGTCGAAAGGTCCCTCCACAGCTTTCTTGCAGGCTCCTTTCAGATACTGAAATGCTGCTCTATGGTCTCTCTTGGAGCCTTCTCTTTTCCAGGCTGAACAGCCACAACTCTCCCAGCCTGCCCCCATAGGGGCGGTTCTCCAGCCCTCTGATCATCTTTATGGCCTCCTTTGGACCCACTCCAACAGTTTCATATTCTTCTTGTGTTGTGGACCCTGAAATTAGACACAGTGCTGCAGGTGGGGTCTCAGCAGAGCAGAGCAGAAGGAGAGAATCATCTCACTGATCCTGGCACAACTAGAGATTTAATATGGATAAAAGTGTCTGGGCACAAAAGGAATCCCAGTGTTGTCTCTGTATGTAACACACAGCCATACCCAGGAGTTGTAAACATTTGTCCTCTCAATTGCTTTAGATCAGGATGCAACCTGGAGTTCAGGCTTCAGTTCTGGGCTTGGGCTTCCCAGTTCAAGGGAGACAGGGAGCCAGAGGAGAGAGCCCAGAACAGGCTATGAACATGCTGGGTGGACTGGAGCATCTCTGTGAGGAGGAAAAGCTGAGAGTCCTGGGGTTGATGAGCCAGGAGAAGAGAAGCCAGATGGCTTTTAAGGATTAGGGTTAAGAGAAGGTAATTCCTGTGGCTGTGTGTGTCATCAGGGCACAAACCTGCAGCACAAAATGGCTTTGTTTTACTTTGCTGTTCTCCATGCTAAGTTATTCAAGCAATGATAAAGGATGAAGTTACATTATGAAGCCTATGAAAAGAGGGACACAAAACACAGAAAAGGTCTGAAATGAAAATTTCATGAACCAAGAATCAAGTTCCCTCCTGCATGTAACTGCATTTCAGTCTCCACTGGCTTCTATTACAATCCTCAAGCCTGTCTGCTGCCTTCATATCAGGGTCACTTCTATCAAACAGAGGTCAGCCACTTGCAGAGTCATTGAGTCATTGCCACCTTCCTTTTCTGCAAATATTTTCAGTTCAGAAATACCTTTATAAACTAAAGAGTGATTCAGAAGAAACACTTCCATCTTCTTTCCTGGAAAGAGGACCTCTGCTAGTTTCTCATTTTAATACATTTGCAGCAGTAGTGAGGCCACACCTTGAGTACTGAGTGCAGCGTTGAGTCCCTCACTTGAAGAAGGGTATTGAGGTGCTGCAGTATGTGCAGAGAAGGGCAAATCATCAAAGGAAAACTGAACACATCAAAGTCAATAGAAAAAAATTGCCTTTTAAGGTCAAAATCAACGTTGTGCCAGTAACTGCTGGGGTACTGGGCTAAGTCATGTCAGTCATACACACACCACAGAGAAACCGTCACACCCAGGGACAGACATTAGGAAGAATTTCTTTGCTGCAAGAGCGGTCAGGGATTGGAACAGGCTGCCCAGGGAGGTGGAACTTCTCTGGAGAATCATAGAATGGTAAGGTTGGAAGGGACCTCAAGGATCATCTAGTTCCAACCCCTTGCCATAGGCAGGGACACCTCCCACTAGTACAGGTCACTCAAGGCCTCCTCCAACCTGGCCTTCAACACCTCCAGGGAGGTTGTGGAGCACAGAAGCACCAAACATGCCCTCCCTGGGCAACCTGTGCCAGTGTCTCACCACCCTCTCTGCAAACAACTTCCTCCTAACATCCACTTTCAATCTCCCCTCTGCCACTTCAAACCCGTTGCCCCTTGTCCTGGTATCGCAAGACCTTGTCAATAGTCCCTCCCCAGCCTTCCTGTAGCCCCCTTCAGATCCTGGAAGGCTACCCTAAGGTCTCCTGGAAGCCTTCTCTTCTACAGGTTGCAGAGCCCCAACTCTCTCAGTCTGTCCTCACAGCAGAGCTGCTGCAGTCCTCTGAGCATCTTTGTGGTCTCCTCTGGACCTGCTACAACAGTTCAAGATTCTATGATTCTATAAGAAAGGTGTGGACATGGCACTTGGGGACATGGGTTCATGGCCGTAGTGGAGTTGGGTTAAAAGTTGGTCTCAACAAGAGATCTTTTCCATGCTTAATAATTCTATGATTCATGATCATGCTCCAACGTGGATTTGCTAAAAATTGCCCAGTTTGTGCTGACCAGGCTTGTTTAGAAAAACAAATCAAGTGGAAATGACTCCCAGGGTGTGAGAAGCTGAAGTTCAGAAGAAATGTATTTCATCACCTCCCTGTGCCAAATCAAACAAGGGAGTAAACATTTCCCTGTTGCAAGCGAGCATTTTACAAACATGTTCAGTCTCACCTTAACTTTAAGCACAGAAGAAAACATTTTGGCATCTTCAGATACTCCTCCAATGTACATTTTTTTGGTGAAGACAGGCACATGGTCGTTTTCATCCTTCACTTCAATCAGCACTTTGGCTGTGTTACCTAAAAGAGGGAAAGAAAGGCTTATGGAGAGCATTTTGCAAGAAATTATTAAGGCTGGAAAACACCTCAGAGGCCATCAAAGCTTAGGATGTTAGGAAGAGTTTCTTTGCTGCAAGAGTGGTCAGGCATTGGAATAGGCTGCTCAGGGAGGTGGTGGAGTCACTGTCCCTGGAGGTGTTCAAGCAATGAGTGGACATAGCACTTGGGGATACGGTGTAGTGGTCATGGAGGTACCGGGGAGAAAGCAGCAGCACCTGGGCAGCTCAGAGGGCTACCAGCAAAGGAAACAAAGGGCTTTGGGCACACTGCAAATCAAACTTTGCATGAGACTTGCCTGAACTGGCTTGAAAAGGATGAATGGTCAGGCACTGGAATAGGTTGCTCAAGTTGGTGGTGCAGTCACCACTCCTGGATATGTTTGATAACCATGTGGCAAGGCACAGAATCACAGAATCCTTGAGGCTGGAAAAGACCTCTGAGAGCTGGAGTTGGACTCAATGATCTCTTTGGGTCCCTTCCAACCCCTGACATCCTGTGATTATCAAGTCCAGCATGTGACCTAACCCCACCACATCAGCTAAACCATGCCACCAAGTGCCACATCCAATCTTTTTCTTCAAGACCTCCAGGGATGGTGACTCCACCACTTCCCTAGGCAGTCCTTTCCAGTGCACTTTAGGACACAGAATCATAGAATCATAGAATGGTAAGGTTGGAAGTGACGTCAAGGATCATCTAGTTCCCAACCCCCTGCCACAGGCAGGGACACCTCCCACTAGTACAGATCACTCAAGGCCTCATCCAACCTGGGTGGACATGGTCTAGTGGTCATGGAGGTGTTGGGTAGGAGGTTGGACCTGATGATCTTAGAGGTCTTTTGCAACCTTTATGATCCTATGGCATCTTTAACACCTACCAGAGCTCACACATTGGCAGCCCAAAAAGATGATGGAAAATAAATGGATGGGTAACGCTGAAAAAAAAAATAGGTTAGGAACAGCAACACATTGGGGCTGGGAAGAATACCCAGGGGGGTTATTTTAATCTCCCTTTGGAATTTCTTCACCTCTTGTTTTGTCTGAATGCATTTTGATTAACACTGGAGCTGAGACTTCAGGGACTCCAAGACGTACTTCAGTTGGAAAACCATTCTCTAACTCTGCTAAGGCTGGGGCTAAACCTTGTCCCTCAGCAACACACCTCTGCAGCTTTGAAATACCAGCCTTGAAATACCAGATGGGGATTCAACCACCTCCCTGAAAAGCCTGATCCAGTGTTTGAGAACCCTTTCAGGGAAGAAGTTTCTTCTAATACCCATCCTAAATATCCCTTGGTGAAGTTTGAGGCCATTTCCTCTCATCTTACCACTTGTTCCTTGGGAGAAGAGATCAGCCCCAAACTTTGGTCCAACCTCCTTTCAGGGAGCTCTGGAGGCTGACAAAGGTCTCCCCACAGCCTCCTACACAATTCCAGTTGCCTCAGCTGCTCCTCACCAGACCTGCTTGTACCTTTACAGAAAATGGTTCCCACTCCCTGTAAACCTCCACTGTGCTGTCAGGGCTACCTGGAGGTGCTTGTAAGCAAGAAGCTGCCAAGACTTTTTTTTTGAAAGCAAGCTACTGGGGGGAAATCTAAGACAAGGCACAGAAGTCAGTTTTTCAAATGAGTAGAAAAGCAGAAGGAGCTTTACCAGTCACACAGGTTTTGGTCACATCAATTCTGCCCTAGGTTGAGCTGCAGCAGAACTGAGCCTCCACTGGACTCTCCAGGAGCTCCCTGTCTCTCTTTTGAGCTGAGGAACCCAGAAATGGACTCAAGACTGCAGACACAGCCTCTCTAGGGCAGAGTAGAGAGGGATGAGAACCTCCCTTAACCTGTTGCCCACATGCTTCTCAATGCAGCCCAGCACACCTCTGACCTTCATGGCCACGAGGGCACACTGCTATCTCATAGCAGCTTGTCCAACAGCACTCTCAGGTTCTTTTCTACAGGGTAGGTCATCCCAGAAGGTCCCCCTTCAGCTGTCCTGCTGCTGGCAGCTGTTCCTCCCCAGAGGCAGGACCCTACACATGCTCTTGTTGATCTTCACGAGGCTCCCTCTGCCCAGCTCTGCAGCATGTCCAGTTCTAGTTGGATGGCAGCACAGCCTGACAGGGTGTCAGCCACTGCTCCCAGTTCTGCAGCATCAGCAAACTGAGGGAGGGTCCACTCCATGCCTTCCTTCAGGTGCTTGATGAAGATGCTGAACAAGACTGGACCAGGCAGTCATAACCTGGACACAAAGCACCTTCTTCCAGCCTAAGCAGGGGCAGTTCTGCAGTCTCTAACTGCAGATTCTTCTCTTTTAAAAGTTGATCAAGTTGGGAATGGAGATTGTAATTTCTCAGGGTTCAACAGCACTTTCCATGACTACTGTCCTACAAGACTGTTGAGTGGGTTTTCTGCTCTGGCAGGTAACTGAGCTGCAGCTGCTCTCAATCTCACCTTACTACATTTGGCAGAAAAGAATAGGAACAAGCACTGAAACTCTTCCAGTGGCATTTTGACCCAAACCTGGAAGTGCCTGTAAAGCCTGAAGATGCTCATCACATGCTATAGCTGATCAAGAAGGCAAAAGGGAGCTTGAAAAGATGACCTTTGAGGGTCCCTTCCAATCTAATGCAATATGTGGATCTGGGTACTGCAACTTATTGGAACAGCACTTAGCCAAGATCTGATTAAAACAGAGAGAATCACAGAATCATAGAAGAATTTTAGCTGCAAAAGACCTTTAAGACCACCCAGTCCAACCACCCAGACTCTACCAAGTCTGAGGCTAAGTGTTGGCCTTCAGCACTGTATCTCTGGCTCTTTCAAACACCTCTAGGGATGGGGATTAAGCCACTTTCCTGGGGAGCCTGTTCCAGTGTTTGAGAACCCTTTCAGTGAAGAAGTTTCCCCTATTGTCCAATCTAAACCCTCCCTGAGACAACTTGAGATTGTTTCCTCTTATCCCATCACTTCTTAACTGGGAGAAGAGACCAACACACAAGCCTGTTCCAGTTACTTTTCAGGGCATCTCAGAGAGTAATGAGGTCTCCCCCAAGCCTCCCCTTCTCCAGACCAAACAACCTCAGTTCCCTCAGCAGTTCCTCTCAAGGCTTGTTCTCATGAACAAGCTCAACATGAGCCTGCAGTGTGAGTGCAGCCCAGACAGCCAACTGAGTGCTGGGCTGCAGCAAGAGCAGTGTGGGCAGCAGGGTAAGCGAGGGGATTTTGCCCCTTTGCTCTCCTCAGACCCTGGAGTCCTGTGTGCAGTTCTGGAGCCCCCAGCACAGGAAGGACATGGAAGTGTTGGAGGGGGCCCAGAGGAGGTCACCAAGATGCTAGGAGGGCTGCAGCAGCTCTCCTATGAGGCCAGGCTGAGAGAGTTGGGGCTCTGCAACCTGGAGAAGAGAAGGCTTCCACGAGAGCTTAGAGTAGCCTTGCAGGATCTGAAGTGGGCTACAGGAAGGCTGGGGAGGGGCTATTGCCAAGGTCTGGGAATGCCAGGACAAGGGGCAATGGGTTTGACGTGGCAGAGGGGAGATTGAAAGTGGATGTTAGGAGGAAGTTGTTTGCAGTGAGGGTGGTGAGACACTGGCACAGGCTACCCAGGGAGGTTGTGGAGCACACAATCACCCAACGTGATCTGAGAGGGGATCTTCTTAATGTCTAGAAATATCTAAGGGGTGGGTGCCAGGAGGAAGGGGCCAGGCTCCTTTTGGTGGCACCTGGCAATAGGACAAGGATATAGCTAAAACACAGGAGGTTCCACCTCAACACAAGGAGAAACTTGTGTACTGTGAGGGTCCCAGAGCACTGGAGCAGCCTGCCCAGAGAGGTTGTGAAGTTTCCTTCTCTGGACACTTTCAAAGTCAACCTGGATGCATTCCTGTGTGACCTGCCCTAGGTGATCCTGCTCTGGCAGAGGGAGGGTTGGACCTGAAGATCTCTGGAGAACCCTAACACTGGATGATTCTGTGACCAGAGAGGGCTGCCCAAAGACCTCTGCTGGAACCTGATGGCATGTAGCTGCAGCAGTGTGGACAGCAGGAAAGCAGCAGTGGTCCTGTACTTGGCACTGGTGAGGCTACACCTCAAATATGGGTTCAGTTTTGGGCCCTTCACTCCAAGAAGGACACTGAGCTGCTGGAGTGGGTCCAAACAAAGAAAATAAATGCTGTAGGACCCTTCACCAGCTAAGTCCTGTGAGGAGCTGCTGATGGAACTGGGGCAGTTTACCCTGGAGAAAAGGAAGCTGAGGGGAGACCTCAGTTTCTACAACTCCTTGGGGTCAATCTCTTCTCCCAAGGAACAAGCGACAGGATGACAGAAAATGTTCTCAAGTTGTGCCAGGGCAAGTTTAATTAGGTTATGAGGAACAATGTCTTCACTCAAAAATGGTTAACCCCCTGAGCAGGGTTGCCAGGGGAGGGGTGGAATTACCATCCCTGGAAGCATTCAAAAAATGTGCAGATGTGGTGGTGAGTGACATGGTTTAGTGGTAGGCTTGGCAGTGTCGGTCTAGCTGCTGAACACAATGACCTTGGAGATCTTTTCCAGCCTTAATGATCAGCAAGTTCACTGATGATGTGAAACTGAGGCGGGGGGTGGGAGTGGTTGACACCCTGTCACGCTGTGCTGCCATCCAGCGAGGTCCACTACATCTCTGGGCAGCCTGTGCCAATAATTCACCACTCTCACTATAAAAAGCTTCCCCCTAATGTCCAACCTAAATGTCCCCTGCTCCAGTTCCAAACCACTGTAGTGGAAGGGGGCAATTAATTACTGGGAGATGATATTCTAAAAATATTAATAGAATTAATTAATATTAAACATTGAGAACTGGCAGCACCCCGATCACCACAGTAATAATAGTAACAGGTTCTTGCATCATTATGGAAACTATATACAGGTTCTAATAGGATCTACAAATAACTATTACATATATACATTAACTGAACTCGACTAAACTGGCAGAGAAAGTTTGCAGTCAGTACACTGCTTGCAGTCAGTACACTGCTTGCTCACTGGATGGACGCAAGGAGCAACTTTCTGCTTATGGTAGAAGGTAATTTATGATTATTAGAGGCTTTTGGTATTTACTCACAAAAATATGACCTGACAGTACCCAAAGCTCATGGTGGGGTTGCTGTCGGTAGCTGTTAGAGGCTTTGGAGTTTCCCCAGGCTTCTGGGCACTGGAGAAAGGAGACAGAAGATCTCTGACCTGTTTCTGGTTCTCTGGATGATTTGTGTTACCTCCAAGGCTTCCCCCTGGGCAGAAGGCTTTCAGGTGCAGGTAGATGTCCTGCGGTGTGCAGTCTGGGCACGGTGTCACACCTGCTGTGCAGGTCGAACATGTGACAGGTATCAGAGCCTCAGCTCAGGATCAGTGAGGCAGCAGGCATGGATGCAACAGCAGACACACACCTTGCAATGGCAAAGCACACACTGTGCTCCCTGCTCATCTCCTTTTATCCAATGCAGCCCGAGACTAATGGGCCTTTGGCCACAGGATAGCCAATCAAATGGCAGTTAGCCAAGATGCGACCATATTGTGTGAAGTCATAGGCTTACTTTGCCCTTTTTTGGGTAGAACACAGCCTTGCACAAGGCAACCCTGTGCACCTTGCTTACTGCAGTTGCTGGGCAGGCCACAGATCCTTTGTCCTTTTTCCTGCAGTTGTTCTCCCCAGAACAGAAGGAGAGAGAGCAGAAAAACGTGCCTGGGCAAGCCAGGACATGTACAAGCCTAATTTGGCCTGATTAGGCCCACCACGACAACCATTTCCCCCCCATCCTATTACCACAGGTCCTTCTAACACTCCTTCCCCAACCTTCCTGTAGGTCCCCTTCAGATACTGAAAAGCTGCTCTAAGGTCTCCCTGGGGCTGAACAGCCCAAACTGTCTCAGCCTATCCTTGTAGGCAAGATGTTCCAGCCCTCTGATCATCTTCATGGCCCTCCTCTGGACCCTCTCCAGCAGTCCCACATCCTTCCTGTGTTGGGGACTCCAGAGCAGCACATAGTACTCCAGGTGAGGAGCAGAGCAGAAGGGCAGCATGGCCTCTCTTGACCTGCTAGCCACGCTTCCTTTGATGCAGCTCAGGATGCCTAAACAGCCACAAACCACACTGCTGCCTGCTCTGTACCATCATGGCTGTTGTCCTCCTGCTAACGAGACAAGGTCACCAGTTGGAGTGCATCCACCAAGCTGCTCACAAAGCACAGCCTTAGAGAGGAGAGCTTTGGCACTTACTTTTGGAAGGGACGCGCAGGTTGGATCGCACCACTTGTAAGGAGTCTGCTTGCACCCGCAGCTCGTAGCTTGTCACACTCTCGTAGTCCAAAGGCTTCTGAACCCAGATCACTCCTGTTCTGTTGTTAATAGCAAACACCTCTGAAACCCAGCAGAAACACAAGTGACTTTCTAAGATCCAAAAACCTGGTCTTGAACATCTAAGTGTTTCTGGTTTGGCGGTGGTCTTGCTCTCTGACACCATCTTCACCAAGTGCTCCCACCTAAAAGGCCACACAGCTCCTCTTTGAAGCCAGCTCCAAAGGTGTTGTATCCTACTAAGGAGGGAGAGCTGCTGGTGCAGCTGTTCCTGCTATGACTCATTCAAGATAAGTAGCTATGTATAGAATCACAGAATCATAGAATGGTAAGGTTGGAAGGGACCTCAAGGATCTTCCACTTCCAACCCCCTGCCATAGGCAGGGACACCTCCCACTAGTACAGGTCACTCAAGGCCTCCTCCAACCTGGCCTTCGACACCTCCAGGGAGGGAACAGCCACAACCTCCCTGGGCAACCTGTGCCAGTGTGTCAGCAGTAGGTTTAGGCATAGTCAGTGAGCAAAAGATCAGTACTTACCCTCTTCATTGCCTGCAACGATCGAGTAGACAATTGTCTGGTTCAAGGCAGCCGCTGTAACAACTACCACCACAGTTCCTTTGGGAGCACTTTCACTCACTGCTGGGGGTCTGCAGAATGGAGCAAAAATATTTGTGTTACATTTCAGTTGCCTGAACAGTACAGTGGTGAAACTTAGCCTTCAGGTGAGCAGCTTCACGAAGCTTTGAGGCTGCCAAAGCAAGAAGATCTGTTATTATAGAAAGACATCTTGAAGGCCTCTACAAATGCAAAAACCAGTTAGGAGAAGGGAATTCCCCAGGGAGATGGTACAATCCCCATTCCTGAAAGTGTTTTAAAAAAAATTGCCCTTCAGAAAAAAAAATAAAAACAAAAAACAACCCCAGCCTTGGCTTAAAATACTGAACTAGAACAACAGGATTAAAATAAAGTCATCATTTATCCACAAAAGCACTGCAAAAGGATACAAACTGCAAACAAATAGAATCATGGAATGGACTGGCTTGGAAAGGACCTCTAAAAGTCATCTAGTCCAGCCCCCTCTACAGTCAGCAGGGACATCCTCAACTAGATCAGGTTGTTCAGAGCCCTATCAAGTCTTACCTTGAATATCTCCAGGGATGGGGCCTCAACCACCTCCCTGGACAACCTGTTGCTGTGCTCAACCACCCTCATGGTGAAGAGCTTGTTCCTAACATCCAATCTAAATCTGGTCTCTCATTTCAAACCACTGTTCCTCATCCTGTCACTGCAGGCCTTTGGAAGCAGTCCCTCTACAGCTTTCTTGTAGCCCCCTTCAGGTACTTGAAGGACATTATCAGATGTTCCCAGAGTCTTCTCTCCTCCAGGTTGAGCAGCTCCACCTCCCTCAGCCAGTCCTCCTAAATAATATCTTTTAATTTGGTATGTCTCAGCTATCCATGTCTTGATCAGAGAGGAAATGGAGACTGAACACATCTTGCAGGCCAGAATTAGTTTTGATGTCCAAAGTGAAATATTCAGCCTTCCTCTTTCCCTTTTCCCTTGGCTGAACACACCAGGCTCTCATCCATTTTCCAATTTCCCTGTTATCCAATTTCAATTCACCACAAAACTTTTTTTTTTTAATCTCCAAAAGCATGAATGGGAGGGGGAAGATTTAATCAAAAATCACATTTAAAAGCAGCAAAGCCAACAATAGACTGGAAAACTGGTTTAGTGCTGGAGTTTAATAGTGTGCTGTGTGTCTACCTCTGGACTGGTCACCTCAGCTGACTCTGTTTTGAGTGTTGTTGTAGTTCAGGGAGTTCAACAAGCACTTCAGAACTTAAATACCTTTTTTACTTCTGTTTAATTACATTGATGTGATTATTAGCACAACTTAATTAAAATGTCTTTTGGGTACCTCCTGGTGAATCACCTTCTTATTGTCCCTGACATCACAGCTGCTTTTGGTCTTAGCTAGTTTGAACCCTCAAAAGCATTTTACCTGAAGTTATTTCACCCTCTTCTATCTGAAGGCTGTTTCTGGGTAGCATTCCTGCACAGATCCTTTTTAGCTCATGGGAAGTGATTTCATTTGGCTTTTTGTCCATCTGATTCTTGTCAGTACAGAGAGCTGTGTAAACCCCCAAGAAGGATGGGATTTTAGGTATCTTTCTGGAGAAAAGTCATGTGCAGGCTAGTGGCTGAAGCGAGGTGAGTTAACAGCAGTTACATGGACACTACAGGAGCTGATAAAGCTCTAAAAAGTAACCACTGCAACTGCTCTGGCTGTGCAGCTGAGCTGTCAAATACTGAAAAGAGAAATTGTAGAATCATATAGAATGGTAAGGTTGGAAGGGACCTCAAGGACCATCTAGTTCCAACCCCCTGCCACAGGCAGGGACACCTCTCACTAGTACAGGTCACTCAAGGCCTCATCCAACCTGGCCTTGAACACCTCCAGGGAGGTTGTGGATCTCTGATAACATTCTGTGTTTCTGTGCTCCACAACCTCCCTGGGCAACCTGTTCCAGTGTCTCACCACCCTCACTGCAAACAACTTCCTCCTAACATCCAGTGTAAATCTCCCCTCTGCCACTTCAAACCCATTGCCTCTTGTCTTGTCATTAAAAGCCCTTGTAAATAGTCCCTCCTTCCCCAGCCTTCCTGTAGGCCCTCTTCAGATATTGTTCTGGTTGGAAAGAGTCTCTAGGACCACTGAGCCCGACTGCCAAGCTAACACCACCATGGTGTCCTGGTTTGAGGCTAATTGAAATATTTTAATGGAGAAAATTATATTACAGGTTGTGAAAAAGGAAAACACTGGGGATGTCTGCTTCACTCATAGGCTTGCTGAGATTAAGACACAGAGACTCTCGAGCTTGGAGAGTCTCAGTCTCTCTAGCTTCTTGCCTTCTCCTCTCTGCTGAGTAACCTAACTAACCACTCTGCTTCTAACTCCCCTGGCCAATCCTTCAAACTCACCTTGCATGTAAGCCAAACCCTGGGGTAAGGTATAGGGGTGGGTAGAAGGTGGAAGGGTGGTTGGGAGCCCCTCCTGGGGACTGATTTCTGGGAGGGGAGTTGTGTTGCTGTATTACCTTTAACTTGTATATATATTTTGTAACTATTCCTGTCTGTTGTGTATATCTCTGCTTGTACATTGTGCTAAGCTGTAAATAGAGCTTCAGTCTTCACTTCCAGCTGGCTGAGTCTAGTCTGAGTGATTTTACAAAGTGTGTGTGTGTGTGTGTGTAACTCCCGAGCCATCACACATGGCCATAAAACCACATCCCCAAGTGCCATGGCTGTGTTTCATGAATGCCTCCAGGGATGGTGAATCCACTGCCTCCCTGGGCAGCCTCTTCCAATGCCTCACCACTCTTGCAGCAAAGACATTTTTCCTAATCTCCAACCTAAACTTCTCCTGACACAATTTCAGGCCACTTCTCCTGTCACTTTATCACCTGATAGTAAAGAGAAGAGTCCAATCCCCACCTCACTGCAACCTCCTTTCAGGAACCTGCAGAGAGCAATGAGGTTTGCCTTCAGCCTCCTCTTCTCCAGACTAACCAGCTCCAGTTGTCTCAGCTGCTGCTCACCAGCCCTGTTCTCCAGACCCTTCCTCAGCTTTGCTGCCCTTCTCTGGACCTGCTCCAACCCCTCAATGTCCTTGTTTGAGCGAGGGGCCCAAAACTGAACCGAGTATTTGAGGTGTGGCCTCACCAGAGCCCAGTACAGAGGCATGATGACTTCCCTGCTCCTGCCTGCTACACTATTGCTGATCCAGGCCAGGATGCTGCTTATGTCCTTACCTACCTGAACAAACTTGCACATAGAAGTTTCTAACCTGTGCAGCAAAACAAAAAGCAAAGACACAAGAAAACAAGAAGCAAACATTATGATGGCAATTCTTCTAATCCTTTCACCCACACAATTACCTTGGCTTCCACTCCTTGCTCAAAAAAAAAAAAAAAAAAAAANGTCCACCCCCCAGCAAAAAAAAAAAAAAAAAAAAAAAAAGGACCCAGACACATTTTTGAGTCATCAATGATCACTTTTCCAGGCTTTACAGACTCACAGAATAACAGGGGTTGGAAGTTACCTCTGGAGATCAAGTCCAACCCCTCTGCCAAGGCAGGTTCATGGAAAGAAGGTCTCACAGAAACACATCCAAGAAGGTTTTGAATGGCTCTAGAGATGCCAACATCTCTTTAGGCAGGCTGCTCCAGTAAGTGCAACTGCAGCCCATCAGAGAGAGATATTCCCTTTTTAAAGGAATGGAAAGCTTTCTTCTTAATTAGATGTGTTTTCCAGCAGTTTCTCTGCAAAGTGTCCTGAAAAGGATCATGTACTTAATATCTTTGCTTTCTGTCTCAATTCTCACATTCCTCCAAGACATTCTGACCTTCTCCTGGCATTTGTCTCCAAAACAGATGACATGGCAGGCTGGGCAGTGTTACAGTGAACCCCTGTCAGAACCTATTATCTTTTAAACCAAATGTCACATTCTGTGCCTGTGAACTCCCTGTCACCAGGCATAAAGCATTTGTGTTATCCTAACAATCTTCCTAAATTAAAGTGAAGGACATGAAGACATGAAAATTGCTGTTAGGATCACTGAAGATGCAAAAAAAAAAAATAGAAAGAAAAAATATAGCCCAACCTAGGACACAGTCACAAAAAAGAACAAGTGTAGGGTCCTTGTGCACCAGGAATAACACCATGCACCAGTACAGGAGAGTGCTTGACCTGCTTGGAAAGCAGCTGTGTAGAGAAGGATCTGGGAGTGCTGGGGGCACAGAAAGTTGTGCATGAGGCAGGAATGCGTCTTCATGGCTAAGGAGGCCAATGGTTTCCCATGGTGCATGAAGAGCAGAGCAGCCAGTAGGTCAAGGGAGTTTCTCCTCCCCCTCCACTGTGCCCCAGTGAGGCTACACAGAATCAGAGATCTGTTCAGATTGGAAGAGACCTCTGAGATCATCAAGCCCAACTGCTGCTAAGTCAATACCACCAAACCACCTCCCTGGGCAGCCTGTGCCAGTGCCTGAGAACACTTGTGGGAAGAAACTTTTCCTAATATCCAGCCTGAGCCTCCCCTGGCATAACTTGAGGCTGTTTCCTTTTATCCTGTCACTTGCTGCCTGTGAGAAGAGACTGACCCCCACCTGGCTCCAACCTCCTTTCAGGGAGCTGTAGTGGGTGAAGAGGCCTTCTCTCAGCCTCATCTTCTAAAGACTAAACAACCCCAGTTCCCTCAGCCACCCCTCACAGAAGTTGTGTTTAAAAGCATCTCAAGTACTGGGTCTGGTTCTGGGCTCTTCAGTCTAAGATAGTCAGGGAACTGCTGCAGAGAGCCCAGTGGTGGCTACAAAGATGCTGAAAGCACTGAAGCATCTCTGTGAGGTGGAAAGGCTGAGAGACCTGGAGTTGTTTAGCCTGGAGAACAGTAGCCTGAGAGGGGATTTTCTCAGAGGGGTTCTTCTCCATGCCCATCGATAGCTAAAAAGGACTAACACATCTAAACTTAAATGACCCCTCCTGGCTTTCTAGGGCGTGGTCAGATAAAGCTGTTCCTCTCCCTGGTAGAAGTCTTTTGACTCTGAAGTTTTTGACTCTGTCCCACATGACATCCTGGTCACCAAACTGGAAAAACACAGACTTGATGGATGGAGCACTCGCTGGATAAGGAATTGGCTGGATGGTCGAACCCAGAGAGTGGTGATCAACGGCACAATGTCCACCTGGAGACCAGTGACAAGTGGTGTCCCTCAGGGGTCAGTGCTGGGACCAGTGCTGTTTAACATCTTTGTCAGTGACATGGACAGAGGAATGGAGTGCACCCTCAGCAAGTTTGCAGATGACACCAAGCTGTGTGGCACAGTCGACTTGCTAGAGGGCAGGGATGCCATCCAGAGGGACCTGGACAGGCTGGAGAGTTGGGCCCAGGCCAACCTGATGAAATTCAATAAGGCCAAGTGTAAGGTCCTGCACCTGGGTAGGCACAATCCCAAGCACAAATACAGGCTGGGTGGTGAATGGCTGGAGAGCAGCCCTGAGGAAAAGGACCTTGGAGTCTGGGTTGATGAAAAGCTCAACATGAGCCTGCAGTGTGCACATGCAGCCCAGACAGCCAACCGAGTCCTAGGCTGCATCAAGAGAAGCGTGGCCAGCAGGGCAAGGGAGGTGATTCTGCCCCTTTACTCTGCTCTCGTCAGACCCCACCTGGAGTACTGTGTGCAGTTCTGGAACCCTCAGCACAGGAAGGACATGGAAGTGTTGGAGCGGGTCCAGAGGAGGGCCACAAAGATGATCAGAGGGCTGGAGCAGCTCTCCTATGAGGACAGGCTGAGGGAGTTGGGGCTCTTCAGCCTGGAGAAGAGAAGGCTTCGAGGGGACCTGATAGTAGCCTTCCAGTATCTGAAGGGGGCCTACAGGAAGGCTGGGGAAGGATTATTTACAAGGTCCTGCAATGACAGGACAAGGGGCAATGGGCTTAAACTGGCAGAGGGGAGATTTAGACTGGATGTTAGGAGGAAGTTCTTTACAGTAAGGGTGGTGAGGCACTGGAACAGGTTGCCCAGGGAGGTTGTGGATGCTCCCTCCCTGGATGTGTTCAAGGCCAGATTGGATGAGGCCTTGAGTAACCTGTACTAGTGGGAGGTGTCCCTGCCTATGGCAGGGGGTTGGAACTAGATGATCCTTGAGGTCCCTTCCAACCTTACCATTCTATGATTCTATGATTCTAAGTCAGATCTCTCCAAGATCTGCACTTTTCTCTGACCCACTGTAAAGAAGGATGACTGAATTAGCAGGATACTCATGATGAGGAGCACAGCTGCTTCTACAAGGCCTCAGACATTCATAACATTGTCTCCTGTGTCAAAGAGCAGCTTTTTCTGAAGGAGGTCCAACTTAGGGAGGTTTCAAACATGAAATGCTTACCCTCAACACCACTGAACAGGGGTCCCCTGTTCACGTTTCATAGAATCATAGAATCATAGAATGGTAAGGT
>VWZE01004277.1:78172-88525 GCA_013396675.1 Eubucco bourcierii
TCCTGTAGGCCCCCTTCAGATACTGGAAGGCTACTATCAGGTCCCCTCGAAGCCTTCTCTTCTCCAGGCTGAAGAGCCCCAACTCCCTCAGCCTGTCCTCATAGGAGAGCTGCTCCAGCCCTCTGATCATCTTTGTGGCCCTCCTCTGGACCCGCTCCAACACTTCCATGTCCTTCCTGTGCTGAGGGTTCCAGAACTGCACACACAGTTTCACAGGGAGAAAAAAAATCACAGAATCAGAAGATGTTTTGGGTTGGAAGGGACCTCAAAGATCATATAGTGCCAACCTCTCTGCCATGGGCAGGAACACTTTCCACTAGACCAGGTTGCTCAGAGCCACAGACAGCCTGGCCTTAAAAATATCCAGGGATGGGGCTTCCACCACCTTCCTGGGCAACCTGTGCCTCTCTCTCACCACCCTCACATCTGAGTAACAAGCAGGAAAACAGAGAGCAGGGTAAAGCCTCTTGGACTAACACTTCCAACTGACTCCTGACTGCCTCTGTATTCTGTGAGCTCCTCTGCTGCACAGTTCTTTGTGTAGGCCATGCCTGCCTAAACTACCAACAGGCTGAACTGGCTGGAAAACATTATAGCCTGTCTTCTGCCAGGCATGCAACAGCTCCAAAGGTCACAAAGTCTCACTTTCTAACCAGAATGTATTTTCACACTGTAGAAACACACAATCCCAGCATGGTTTGGCTTGGAAGGGATGTCTGGAGATCATCCAGTCCAAACCCTGCTGCTAAAGCAGGGGTACCCAGAGCAGATTGCCCAGGGTCACAATTGCAAGGTGGGTTTGGAATCTCTCCAGAGAAGGAGGCCCCACAACCTCTCTGGGCAGTCTGTTCCAGGGCTCCAGAATCCTCACACCAAACAAGTTTCTCCTCCTCTTCAGGTGGAACCTCCTGGGTTCCAGTTTGTGCCCATTGCCCCTTGTTCTGTTGCTGGGCACCAGTGACAAGAGAGCCTGGGCACATCCTTTTGACCACCCCCACCAGCTCTTGCTGAGCATTGCTCAGATGCCCTCTGGGGCTGCTCTTCTCCAGGACAAACAGCTCCAGGGCTCTCAGCCTTTGCTCCTCACAGAGATGCTCCAGGCCCCTCAGCAGCTTTGTAGCCTCCACTGGACTCTCTCCAGTAGTTGCCCATCTCTCCTGACCTGGGGAGCACTGCTGCTAACTGGGCATATCTTTTCATAGAACCATAGAATGGTCTGGCTTGGAAGGGACCTCCAAAGCTCATCCAGTCCAACCCCTACAGCAGTCAGGAGGGACATCCTCAACTAGATCAGGCTGCCCACAGCCCTGTCCAGCCTCACCTTGAGTATCTCCAGGGATGGGACCTCAGCCACCTCCCCAGACAACCTGTTCCAGTGTTCCACTACCCTCATGGTGCAGAATTTGTTCCTACCATCTAATCTAAACCTGCTCTTCTCTAGATTGAAGCCATTGCCCCTCAAAAAATTAGCTTTTTTTTCCAATAAATCAGTTTTTTTCCCTGTTAATAGTCAATGTCTGTGTCACACTGGCTGTATGTGCTGAGATGGACAACAACTCAACAGTTGGGTTGTTCTGGGGAGGCACTCTTGTTTCTCTAACTGTTTTCCTTTAGCATGCAACAATGTTCCTCTGCTCAACAGCTGCTGAGATGGTTTAATGACCATAGTGGTCTTACGTTGAACTTGATGGTCTTGAAAGTTTCTTCCAACCAAAACAATTCAATGATTCTCTGACTTAATGGGGTTGCCACATCTTAGATGCTCATGTCTGGAAGGGAGACACCAGGGCTGCAACTCTACTTAATGTTCATATGTCCAATGGTAGGACAAGGGGCAATGGGGGCAAGTTGGAGCAGAGGAGGTTCCGTGGGAACAGAAGGGAAAACTTTGTCACTGTGAGAGTGCTGGAGCCCTGGAGCAGGCTGCCTGCTCAGGGAGCTTGTGGAGTCTCCTTCTCTGAAGACTTTGAAGACCCACCTGGATGTGTTCCTGCCCTGGGTGATGATGCTTTGGTAGTGGTGTTGGACCTGATCTCCTGAGGTCTGCTGAGATGGTTTAATGATCATGCTGGTCATGTCCAACCTTCTCTTGAATATCTCCAGGGATGGGGTCTCAACCACCTCTCTGGGTAACCTGTTGCAGTGTTCCAGCACCCTGATGGTAGAGAACTTGCTCCTCACATCCAATCCAAATGCAGTCTGCTCTAGTTTGAACCCATTGCCCCTCATCCCTTTACCCCTTTGCTCTGCTCTCCTCATACCCCACCTGGAGTCCTGTGTGCAGTTCTGGAGCCCCCAGCACAGGAAGGACATGGAAGTGTTGGAGTAGGTCCAGAGGAGGCCACGAAGATGTTGAGAGGGCTGCAGTAGCTCTCTTATAAGGACAGGCTGAGACAGTTGGGGTTGTGCAGCCTGGAGAAGAGAAGGCTGCCAGGAAACCTTGGAGTGGCCTTCCAGTACCTGAAGGGGGTTAAAGGAGGGCTGAGGAGGGACTAATGACAAGGTCTGCAATGCCAGAACAAGGGGCAATGGGTTTGAAATTGCAGAGGGGAGATTGAAAGTGGATGTTAGGAGGAAGTTGTTTGCAGTGAGGGTGGTGAGACACTGGCACAGGTTGCCCAGGGAGGTTGTGGAGCACAGAACGGGATCTTTGATCACATTAGGTGATTCTGTGCTCCACAACCTCCCTGGAGGTGTTGAAGGCCAAGTTGGAGGCCTCGAGGCCTAGAGTGACCTGTACTAGTGGGAGGTGTCCCTGCCTATGGCAGGGGGTTGGAAGTGGAAGATCCTTGAGGCCCCTTCCAACCTTACCATTCTATGATTCTATCCTATCATGAGAGGCCTTTGCAAACAGGTTGGGGAGTGATTAAGATGATACTAAGAGGAAACTACTGGCAGCTTTGCACTTCTTTTCCTGCTGTGAGATGTCTGCACACCTGTTTAATGTGCCCACAGGCAGTAACTAGGAGGCAGCTCTCAGTCACCATTTCATTTCCTGCTCCAGTAGCACACTGCAATTAGCGATGACCTTCCAGTTGTGGAGGATGTGGTATTTATTAATTAACAAAACAAGGGAAAGATCCTAAGTCTCTTTGAACCTTCACTGCTTTAAAATTGCAAGCCACTTCTGAAGAGGACAGGGTCGCTAAAAAAAAGAAAAGAATAGAATAATGATCTTATTATATTCAGCTGAGGTTCACTTCACATCTGGTTTTCACTCTTCCGTAGCGCTGCTAATTATGAGTTGTTAATTAAGAAATTAAAGTGCTGCCATTACTTGCTTGAAAGAAATGGAAACTTCTGGATCAATGACTTGCTCTGGAGTTCAACCAAGAGGTGATATGGGTGGAGCTGAGAGGACAAGAGAAGGAATAGTTTGGGAAAGGAGAGCTCACAGGTGTTAATTTGATTTCCTCAAGTGATTTATTGCTGAAGATGACAGAATCACAGAATGGTAAAGGTTGGAAGGAACCTCTGAAGATCATCTAGACCAAGCTCCCTGTCAGACCATGATCATCTAAAGCAGATCATGTGACTGTTTCCCCAGCAAGAAGCAGGAAGAGATCACAGTCAGTGTTAAAATCCTTAACAAACAGTAAGATGAAGATGCTGAGAGGGTTGCAGCAGCTCTGCTCTGAGGACAGGCCGAGAGAGTTGGGGCTCTGCAGCCTGGAGCAGCAAAGGCTTCCAGGAGACCTTGGAGTAGCTTTCCAGGACCTGAAGGGGGCCTAGAGGAAGGCTGGGGAAGGACTATTGACAAGGTCTTGCAGTGACAGGACAAGGTGCAATGGGTTTGAAGTGGCAGAGGGGAGATTGAAAGTGGATGTTAGGAGGAAGTTGTTTGCAGTGAGGGTGGTGAGGCACTGGCACAGGCTGCCCATGGAGGTTGTGGCTGCTCCCTCCCTGGAGGTGTTCAAGACCAGGTTGGAGGAGGCCTTGAGTGACCTGTACTAGTGGGAGGTTTCTCTGCCTATGGCAGGGGGTTGGAACTGGATGATCCTTGAGGTCCCTTCCAATCTTAGTATTCTATGTTTCTGTAATAGATGTAGAATCAGAGAGAATTGGAGAACTGTTTGGGTTGGAAGAGACTGCCAAGATCATTGAGTCCAACCATCAACCTAAGACCACCATGGCCATTAAATCATGTCCCCAAGTGCCATGGCCACACCTTTCTTCAACACCTCCAGGGATGGTGACTCCACCACCTCCCTAGGCAGCCTCTTCCAATCCCTGAAAACCCTTGCAGCAAATAAATTTTTCCTAATCTCCAACCTAACCCTCCTCTGGCACAACTTCAGGCCATTTCTTCTCTTTCTATCACCTGATACTAGGGAGAAGAGGTCAACCCCCACCTCACTCCAATCCTGGCTCTCTCAGCCTGGCTTCCCAGCAGAGGGCTTCCAGCCCTCCCAGTCCCACTCCAACAGGTCTGTGTCTCCTGAGCTGAGGATTCCAGAGCTGGCCCCAGCATTGCAGGTGGGGTGTCAGCAGAGCAGGGTGACAGAATCCCCTCTCTCCACCTGCTGCCTCAGCTGCCAGGCAGCAGCCCAGGTCACTGATGGCTTTTGGGCAATGAGTGCACTTTGTGACTGAGCTTTTTACCCACCTGCACTCCAAGTGCTTTTCCTCAGGACTGTTCTCCAGCCATTCTTCCCCCAACCTGTACATGGGACTGCCCTGATCCAGGTGCAGAGCCTTGTACTTGGCTTTGTTGAACTCTGTGAGTTCACTCTTGGGCTGTCACTCAAAGTCTCTCAAGGTCCCTTTGTCACCTGTTGCAGCAGCTTGTGGCAATGCCACCTGAGGTGCTTGCAGGCCATTAGTGTAGGGCCAGATGGTCCATATCTAGTCCTCCTTGCACATGACCACCTTCTGAGGACACCAGTACACTGCAACTCCCATGGATCCTCTCTCTAGTGTACCCTTGGATAGGAGCCTAAGTGCCTCCACAGCACTGCAGCTAGTGCTGCAGGCTGTCCCAGGGTTCCTCTACCCTGGATCTCCATTCTAAAGCTGTAGGCTCTAACTGCATTAGCAATGTGGATTCTTCTCTGCTTAGATCCTTGGTTGTCCTTGTCATGGACATTAAATATGTCTTTGAGAGAGCTGACAGCAGCAGTGCCTGCTAAAGTGCTTTCCAAACCAAGCATTCTTTGCTTATTCCATAAAAATGCAAAGCATGAAGAGGCAAAACCCCAACAGAATGCAAGATCTGCCACATGGGCATTGAGTTGCAGGTCTACCTCAGAGCCCCCTTGGCCTTTGGCTGCCAGGGAAGGGCACTGCTGCCTCTGCTCCTGCTGCATCTCCCTGCGGGGCTGCCTGCCAGCTGCATTTGGCTGCTCCTCCAGAGCTCTGGCAGCAGAGGAAGGTCCAAGCACCAAGGCTGATGAACATGTGGGCTGGCAGTAAGGAGCATACAGGCATGGTCTGAGCTGCCAGTTCTGCTGTGTCTCCAGACCAAGTGGCAGCCTGGAGAGCAAGGGTTTGGAGTGATGGGCACAGAAGGTGATGAAGACAAGGGTCTGAGAATTGGAATACTGGGGTCAGTTCTGGGCCCTTCACTCCAAGAAGGACACTGAGCTGCTGGAGCATGTCCAGAGAAGGGCAACAAAGCTGATGAAGAGTCTAGAGGGAACAGGTCTGGTGAGGAGCAGCTGAGGGAACTGAGCTTATTTAATCTGGAGAAGAGGAGGCTGAGGAGAGACCTTGTTGATCTCTACAACTCCTCGAAAGGAGGTTGGAGTGAGGTGGGGGTTGGGCTCTTCTCTCTAGTATCAGGTGACAGAAAGAGAGAAAATGGCCTGAAATTGTGCCAAGGGAGGGTTAGGTTGGAGATCAGGAAAAATTTCTTTGCTGTAAGAGTGGTCAGGGATTGAAAGAGGCTGCCAAGGAGGGAGGCGGAGTCCCCATGCCTGGAGGTATTCAAGGAACATATGGCCATGGCACTTGGGGACATGGTTTGATGGCCATGGTGGTGTTAGGTTGATGGTTGAACTCAATGATCTTAGGGAACAATTCCAAATGAAACAATTCTATGATTCTGTATTTTATCATTCACCTGTTATAAAGCACTTGGTTTGTGTTGCATTTTATGGTTCTCAGAGCTCTTATCTTCCTTTTGCTGGTTTAGATGTAAGGCATTTAAAAGTCTCCAGCATAATTTTCTTAGCAGTATAATTTACTTAGCTAATAATTTAATTAGCATTTTAAACTCTCCTGTATAATTTACAACTCAAAAAAAAAAAAAAAGGGTAGGGAGGGGAAGAAACTAAATTAATTTGCCCCCAATTAAGGAATAATGTAAAGACAGAGACAGTGAATAGAAGGAAAGTCTCTGACTTGCATCTAGCTGCCTGGTGCCTCCTGTGGAAGTCACTTCAAGACCACAATCACCACAAGCCTCTGTAGAAAAAGGACTCCAAGCAGAAACTCTAATGCACTGGTTGTCTTCTGAGGGAGCAAGGAGCTGCCAGACCAGCAAGGCAAGGCAGAGCTGCACTTTGATCTCCCTCTCTGCCTAGCACAGCTTTTTGATCATGCCATCTGGCCCCTGCTCTCCTGCCTTCCTGTATCCATTTCTGATCTGTAATACAAGCTGAAACTGCAGCTTCAGCATGCAAAACTGATCAGCTGTGACTTTTCTTTAAACACACTGAGATGAAGTTTCTCCAACAGCCAGAAAACAAGGCTGGATTCATTCTGATTATGATAATTAGGCAAGCAAAGATCAATGCTAATCCACTCCAAAGGCACTGATTCTCAGTCCTTCAGAAATTCCAGTATCCACATCCAACAGTTCATCATTTGGTAAGCAGGACCACCAATGAGTGCTGACATTTACCCCAAAGATACACTCTGGCAGCTGAAAAATGCCTGCTGCTGTCAGCAAGAAACTTCCCTCACAGCAAACAGAGGTTTCTCCTCATGTTCAGACAGATCCTCCTAGGTTCCAGTTTGTGCCCACTGCTCCTTGTCCTGTCACTGGGCATCACTGAAAAGATTCTGGCCCCATCCTCTTGATCTCCACAGGCCCTTTGCCTCTTGCTGAGCATTGAGAAGACAGCTCTCAGGCTGCTCTTCTCCAGGCCAAACAGCCCCAGGACTTTCAACCTTTCACAGAATCACAGAAACATTCAGGTTGGCAAAGCCCTTCAGGATCACCAAGTCCAACCACTGACCCTGCTCTGCAAGGTTCACCCTAAACCACACCCCCAAGCACAACATCCAAACGACTTTTAAACACATCCAGGGTTGGGGACTCCACCACCTCCCTGGGCAGCACATTCCAATGCCTGATNACTTTCAACCTTTCACAGAATCACAGAAACATTCAGGTTGGCAAAGCCCTTCAGGATCACCAAGTCCAACCACTGACCCTGCTCTGCAAGGTTCACCCTAAACCACACCCCCAAGCACAACATCCAAACGACTTTTAAACACATCCAGGGTTGGGGACTCCACCACCTCCCTGGGCAGCACATTCCAATGCCTGATCACACTTGGTGGGAAAGAAGTTTTCCTAATATCTCGTGTAAACCTACCCAGTGACAGAGACGGTCCAGGCCCCTCAGTGTCTTCTTAGCCTCTGCAGGACTCTCTCCAGTAGTTCTGTGTCTCTCTTGAAGTGGGTTGCCCAGAACTCTACCCAGTACTGCAGAGGTGGCCTCAATATGGTGCAGACAGGTGGAGGAGAACCTCCCTTGACCTGATGGCCACAGTCTTAGTGCAAATTGGAGGAGTATTGCCAAGGTCTTGCAATGCCAGGACAAGGGGCAATGGATTTGAACTGGCAGAGGGGAGACTGAAAGTGGATGTTAGGAGGAAGTTGTTTGCAGTGAGGGTGGTGAGACACTGGCACAGGTTGCCCAGGGAGGTTGAGGCTGCTCCCTCCCTGGAGGTGTTCAAGGCCAGGTTGGAGGAGGCATTGAGTGACCTGTCCTAGTGGGAGGTGTCCCTGCCTATGGCAGGGGGTTGGAACTAGATGATCCTTGAGGTCCCTTCCAACCTTACCATTCTATGAAACACACTCAGGCTGCAGGAAACAATCTCAGAGGCTCAGTGACCCCAGTTACAATTTCAAGATACAACATTTCTCATTTATGCACAGGACTGACATTTTCAACAGCCTCTGAGAAGATAAATGCAAACAAACCTCTCCTGACCATCATTGTTACCTGTGGTCCACATCTCTTCAGCTGGAGACAACCTGCTAGGATGGTGAAATTGCACCACTATCTGATTACTATTAGGGAAAGGCTGTCTGTCAAAGAAAGAAGCAGCTCTGCAGTATAGCAGCTGAAGGAGCTGGGGCTGCTTAGTTTGAAAGAGAGGAGGCTGAAGGGAGACCTCATCACTGTCTACAGCTACTTGAAAGGATGTTGTGGAAAGGCTGCTGCTGGTCTTCGCTCACAGGTAAACAGTGAGACAATAAGAGGGAATGATCTCAAGCTGTGACTGGGTAGGTTTAGACAAGGTATTAAGAAATTTTTTTTCCCAGCAAGAGTGGTCAGGCGCTGGAATGTGCTGCCCAGGGAGGTGGTGGAGTCCCCAACCCTGGATGTGTTTAAAAGTTGCTTGGATGTGGTGCCTGGGGATATGGTTTAGGGTAAACCTTGTAAGAGAAGTGTTCTCGGTTGGACTTGGTGATCCTGAGAGGCTTTGCCAACCTGAATGTTTCTGTGATTCTGTGATTTTGCCATCCTCACTTGTCAAGAGGGAGCTGCAAAAAACCAAAAGTCCTGTGTGTCATTTCCTAGCTGTTCTGATGGCAAACTGGAGCACTGCCTGTTCTCTCCTCAGAGCAGCATCCAATTCATTTCCACAGGAAGAGTTAGTATTACCAGCTGGAACCACACAAGGGGTTTTGGTGCTTTGGTTCAACCTCGGGTTTTGTGGTTTACTTCCTTCCAGGAGCCGAAGTGAAGAGCAGAAGATAGAACAGCTGAGCTATATGCAACAACAGTAGATCAAACTCCCAGCCTGGAGAAGAGAAGGCTTCCAGGAGACCTTAGAGTAGCCTTCCAGGTTCTGAAGGGGGCCTACAGGAAGGCTGGGGAGGGACTATTGACAAGGTCTGGTAATGACAGGACAAGGGGCAATGGGTTTAAACTGGCAGAGGGGAGATTTAGACTGGATGTTAGGAGGAAGTTGTTTGCAGTGAGGGTGGTGAGACACTGGAACAGGTTGTCCAGGGAGGTTGTGGAGCACAGAAGCACAAAATGTGATCTTTGATCACGTTGGGTGATTCTGTGCTCCACAATCTCCCTGGAGGTGTTCAAGGCCAGGCTGGAGGAGGCCTTGAGTGACCTGTACTAGTGGGAGGTGTCCCTGCCTATGGCAGGGGGTTGGAACTAGAGGATCTTTGAGGTCTCTTCCAACCTTACCATTTTATGACTGTATAAGGGAGGTGGTGGATTTCCCTACGTTACGCAGTTTCAAGGCCCAGCCTGACAGGGTGCCAGGCAATCTAATTTCCACTAGATTCTTACCCTGAAAGATTGGATTAGAGGTCCCTTCCAACCTGCTATTCTGTGACTGATTTTTGTAGCCCACTCACCTCAGACTCACTTTCAAACAGGAAGCCATTGCAGCCTCAAAAGCAGCAGCAGTGATGTGAATGAATGAATGAATGTCTTACCTGTACTCATCCTGTGTGAAGCGCGGGATCACCGAAGGCTGCAGCACAGTGATTTCTACTGTAGTGGTGTTGAACTTCACAGGGTCTCCATCATCATAGGCAATGACCACTAGCTAGAAACAATGCACAAAAGCACTCAGGAGAGGTAAGAACATTTGTTAGAATTTACTTTGACTTGCAGCAATACTTCATTTCCCTTTCCTAACAAATTGGGCCAGCAGTGTGGCCAAAACAGCCAAGGCTATCCTGAAGTGCGCACCAGTAGAACTGTGTCCTGCAGGTCTAAGGAGGTTCTCCCAGGGAGGTTGTGGCTGCTCCCTCCCTGGAGGTGCTGAAGGCCAGGTTGAAGGAGGCCTTGAGTGACCTGTACTAGCGGGAGGTGTCCCTGTCTATGGCAGGGGGTTGGAACTCTATGATCTTTGAGGTCCCTTCCAACCTTACCATTCTATGATTCTGTGATTCTCCTTCTCCTCTACTCTGTCCTGGTGAGACCTGGAATACTGTGTCCAGTTCAGGGCTCCCCAATTTAAGAAAGACAGAGATCCATTTGAGGGAGTCCAAAAAAAAAATAGCTATGAGTGTGATTAAGGAACTGGAACATAGAATCATAGAATCAGGTTGAGTACAGGTTACTCAAGGCCTCATCCAATCTGGCCTTGAACACATCCAGGGAGGGAGCATCCACAACCTCCCTGGGCAACCTGTGCCAGTGT
>VWZE01004279.1:13594-29201 GCA_013396675.1 Eubucco bourcierii
CAACCTGGAGCATGAAGTCCTATTGTGATTTTGATTTAAAATTAAAAATAAAAAATAATCCAGAAAAGCAGGTATGGGGGGGGAGGGAGAAGGGGGAAGAAAGGGGAGAGTATTCTAGAATATTCAAGAATACAGAAAAGAATGAAGACAAGAGAATCAATAGATCTTCTAAACCACATACAATGAAGATTTGGTCAAGGGAGGAAAAAAAGAGGCAAGACTGGAAGGAAACTTAGTGTATCACGCTGTGCATCAGTTAAGCTGCACACCTCAAGTAAAGCTGGAGAAGGTATACACACAAATTGACAGCAGAAAGCTGCAGCTGCTGTGAAAGAGAAGCACTGGGTGTTTTTCAAGAAGACACAGGCAGAGAGTATGTAAACACACAGGAAAGAGGCTTAGCAAGAGGAAGTGGGAAAATGGCATAACAGGCAAAAAAGGGAAGTTACGTGGCAGCTGGCACTTCTTCTACCAAGAATTAAAAACAGTAACCAGAAGAGGGCAGAAAGAGAAGAAAAAACTGTCAGTGTAAAGAAACACTATTTCAGTCACAAATTATAGGGAAAGTGCACCATAACAGCTTTAAACAACGTTAATGTAGAGGCATTTGAGTTTGGCCACCACTGAAGCTGACTTCCTGACTGAGGTTCCCTTATGCTGCACTGCAGGGGCTCTCTTCTCA
The DNA here is from genome assembly GCA_013396675.1 of Eubucco bourcierii. Classification (NCBI taxonomy): domain Eukaryota; kingdom Metazoa; phylum Chordata; class Aves; order Piciformes; family Ramphastidae; genus Eubucco; species Eubucco bourcierii. The sequence goes on from VWZE01004279.1 coordinate 14,277, forward strand.
GCCTGCAGCCAATTTGCCATTGGCCTTGATGTGCAATGGATTGAAGATCCCTTCCTCCAGCAACCCTAGATTAAAGGTCTTCCTCACTAGACTGGGAAGCTTGTTGACAAAGATGTTCTTCTCCCTCTCTGTAAGATATACCCTGTCAGCCTCCAGAGGATCAGATTTCTCCCCCAGAACAACAAATTTCTCAAAGTAAGTTCCACGGTTTAGAGAGTCAAAGCCCCATGCAGGACACCACTCCTTCAACCATTTATTGGCTTACCCAATCAGCCCTTTCAATCCCCTTCCCTTTTACCAGAACAATGGAAGATCAATGAAAGGGTAATCTACGCTCCCATGTTTTTCACTACCTCTCCCAGTGCCTCTCAGGTGAAAAACTCAACACAAGCTGGTAATGTGCACTTGCAGCCCAGACCAGCCATCTCCTGGGTTGCATCAAAAGAAGTGTGACCAGCAAGATAAGGGAGATGATTCTGCCCCTGTGTTCTGCTTTTGTGAGACCTCACCTGGAGAATTTTGGAGTCCTCAAAACAAGGACATTGAACTGTTCAAGAGAGCCCAGAGAAGGGCACAAAGATGAGCAGAGGGCTAAAGTACCTTCCCTACAGGTATACGCTGAGACAGTTGGGTCTGGACAAGAGAAGGCTCTGGGGCAACCTCTTACTACCTGAAGGGGGTATACCAAAAAGCCTGGAAGGGATTTTTTTTTCCAGGGGCTTGTAGTGACAGGACAAGAGGAAATGGCTTTAAAGCTGGAAGAGAGCAGATTTAGCCTGGATATTAACAAGAAGTTCTTTATAGTGAGGGTGGTGAGACACTGAAACAGGTTACCCAGGGAAGTTGTGGATGTCCCCTCCATGAAAGTGTTCAAGGCCAGGTTGGACAGGGCCTTGAGCAATCTGGTCTAGTGGAAGGTGTCCTTGCCCATGGCAAGGGGGTTTGAACTAGGTGATCTTTAAGGTCCCTCCCAACCCAGACCATTCTATGGAGAGGAATGCAACAGTTAACCAGACCAGGATATTTAAAGTCCAGCTGTATTTCCGAGTGTTGAGAAACCATAAATGAAAGGCAGAGCTCATTTGAACAGCATCACAAACTTCCAGTTTTCAAAATCTGACAAGGGCACACTTTGCTGTATAATACCACCACCTGTGGTGCCCCCTGCAGCAAACTAAGTTATTAATTCCTACACTTTAATAACACAGAGTAATTCAGATAAAGAACAGCATGCTACTTTTCACTGATTTTGCAAATCATGGGTGGAATCACTGCACACAATTCAAAATAATTACACAAAGTAGAGAGAGACACACGCATAGCAGTTGGGTATTAAGGAATTAATGTACTCTTTTTTTTTTTCAACACTAGAACTTGCAAAGAAGTAAATCATAACACATACATCACTAAAAACTTTACTACTGTGGTTATACCACCCACTACCATAACTCATAATCAACAGCAGAACCAGAAGCATGTGATTTCTGTTGCCAGCTGCAAAATGATCTAACCAAGTGTAGTTTTGTTACCTGAATGTTTCCTCTTGGAGTTGTTCTAGTTGTGTCTGCAGCTGCAAGTGCCTACGACCTGCTGGACTGTTGGGATCTTCAATAGAATCAGACTGATTTAAACGTTCCATCAAAATCTGGTTCTCAGCAAGTAAGCTGCTCTTCTCCTCCTGGAGGGCTGCAACCTGTTGTGATAAAAACATAAAAACTGGAATAACACAACCCACAAACTGAAACACACAGGCTTCAACAACCACGTTTCACAAATACATACACCAGTTACATACCATAACACTAACAGGTATTCAACTGCTGTGTGATGTAACCAACGTATCACAGCAGTAGGGGCAGAAGCACCATATGTAAAATGAAAACTATTTTTAACTGTATTTTGCACAAAAAAACTAAAGTTTGAGTTACTGTAGAAGGTAACTTTATTATAACGAAGTCTGTAGACTTGCCCAAGAAATAGTTAAACCCTCCAGAGTAAAGCTAAAAAACCTTGATTTCCAAAAGACACAGTGCCTAGCAAACACACAATAGTCAAAACTGGATATCCAAAGGATGGCTGTGCCCTTCCTATAGATTTTTTTTTTTTTTTAAATTTTTTAATTTTTTAAAAATTTTATTCAGTGGCCAATTACAAGCAGACTTGAAACAGGAGCACAGACCCAAGATGACTCAGTTTCTACCAGTGTTGTGAAAACAGGGAGCAGTGCAAGAACTCAAAGTGCTGCAACTCCAGGAGCTGAAGTTGAGGTTTGTGTATTACTTAATATTAAAGGAGAATGAGGGAAAGAAAGGTAAGGTGAACATCTCAATAGAAGGAAACGCTTCTATAGGAGGTTAAGTCATCAAATACATGAAAATCAACCACACATCACTGTCTCTAATTCCAACATTTACTGAACTAATTGACAAATGCCTGCATTACACTCCAAAGCAGAGTAGCAAAGGCAATACATTCTGGGGCTCCTCCTTTCAGATGAGGTACGTTTGATTTAAAGTAAAACTCAGTTTAAACCTATACCCAGTAGATACACTACAGTTAAGTTCTGACTGGGATTTATCACTTAACTGAAATACCCAGGAGAGCCTAAGCTCTTGCTAGTTCTCTAACACCATGGTTGAAACCACAGAGCTCCACCTCTTCCTAGCTGAAGGGAAAACTTGGTAGCAAGATTTTTTTTGTTCAGTTTCAACCTTAACCCTGGCAACATAAGGTTCAACTTGAACCTTAACGCTGGTAACATAAGGTTCAACTTGAACCTTAACACTGGCAACATAGCTGCTAACACAACTGAAACAAAATCACTCCTGCGCCATTTTCATCCCCCTTTTAAAAAAATTACTTTTCCACACTGCATTTCTTGTTTTCAGCTGCCTAATAGTTAACACATGTCTTTGTCACTTCAAAATTAACGAGCAAAATACGGCAAACCTACCTGCATATCTAACTCATGACACCTCTGGGCAATTTCTTCTTTTGTTGCTAGTGCTTCATTTAATTCTTCCGTAGTTTTCTTCAGCTACGATAAATAACAATTTTCATCACACAGAAATGTCTAGAAATATTCTGAACCACGTTGTTAAATTATTTTTACATCCAGGTAATACATAAAATTTCTGAAAACTGAGGCAATTCCACTCTTACAAAGAAGTGGAGATGATAATCATTTAAGTTTGCATGACAGTAAAATATAAGCATACCTAAAAGTAATATGTGGTCTTAAAAAAACACATTCTACAAATTAAGAATTTCTGAACAACTTGTGTCTGAAGAACTCATCAACTCTGCATACTGAAAGAATTGTCAATACCACTTTTCTTTACAGGTGTAAAGAGTGCTTAATTTCAGTTTCCAATCTGCTTTTCAAATACAGAAAGGACCAGAAGGTGGAATACAGGGAATGGACAATTAGGGAAAAAAAAAATATATATATATCTCTAGTCACTGGAATTTACTTCTACTGCACAACAGGAATACAACTGACAACAGTGGGTGAGAAGCCAACCCTTCTAAAAAAGGGCACTGACCCTTGTAAGTAGGGGGAAATACTCAGATACTTCACTTTAAGGACTTCATGTTCAAAAACACACATCTTGCAGGTTTGAATATGAATGCAGTTAACATAAAAAACACAGCTACAAGAAAATTGGCCTGTTCAAAAGGGTGCATGCATGTTATGTGTATACAGAGATACAGATAAGTATTATTCTACAGGACAAATTTTAGATGGGCTTTCTCAAACAGCATCCCTGTGACTTATCTTTTTAAAGATTATTTCTCAAGGGTCTGTTGGCATACAGAAACTCATTCCACCTGCCAGAATTTACATACTTCTGCAGAGAATGAATGATTGAGGAAAAGAGGGAGCAGCGCTGCACTGTACTTCTCAATTAGAGAAGAAAAAGAAAAAATAGACGGTAGTGCTAGCATGAGGGTAAGCCAGTGAAAAAATCCTGGGGTTTGCATCTTCTTTAAACAGATCATACAAGGAAGGATTCTTTTTTGAAAACTTTGCTCATATATTGAAACATAACCCAGGGCTGCTTTAAGGATTTTAAGCCAGATCTTATTTTGTTTCAGGTTTTGTTTCTTTTTAACTGACTTTGGAAGCAGGAAATGGAATAAAAGGTTTTGTTCAAATACTAGACATTTTCTTATCCTTTTTGAATACTCTAAGATCTGCAGCAGTTTGAAGTTTTGCTGTACTATGCCACACAACTAAACTTATTTTACCAAACTTGAGCTTCTCTCCTTTAAACGCACAAAACGGGAATCAAAAGGACATAAAATACCAACATTTACTTTCCCACTTCTAATTTAAATGTCCTATAAAACCATTTCACTGTTAAGGAAAACAAGACAGACTCCTTAATAAATGAAAGTGACAGGCCATTGGTGTGCTGTGATTGAAGAAAGAGAAACATCTAGTCTTAGATACCTGCCGATCAAGGTCAACGTAAGCATCATTTCCAACAGAGACCGGAGACTCTTTACTCATCAACTGCAATTAGATTACACTGTGTTAGAAAAGGCAAGGATTTATTTTCAAACTCAAAGCCAAGCTTCAAAGAAATACCAGGTTGATGGTAAAAGCTTAGGGGCTTTGACCTGACTTCATTCCAAAGTTTTTAACTTCATTTCTTTATATACGACATGTTCAGAAACAATTACAGAAAGAAATCTTCAGAACTTGTAATATTTAAAGCACTATAAAAGAAATGTTATGGAATAGATTATATATTGTTTCTTCCCCTGAAAAGGCACATTCTTTATCTATGATAAATACTACAGTACACTCTGCTTAGCACTTTACTGATGTAGCACTGGAATTATGGCAGCTTATCAACACCATGAAAGACCTTCCTTTATTTTTCCTCTGTCAGTGGTTTCCATTTTCACACACATAGTATCACAAAGGCTGGAAGATACCTCAAAGCTCATCAAGTCCAACTCGTTACCACAGACCTCAAGGGCAGACCATGGCACCAAGTGCCACGTCCAAACTCGCCTTGAACACCTCCAGGGATGCTGACTCCACCACCTCTTTGGGTAGCCCATTCCAGCAGTCAATGACTCTCTCAGGCAAGAACTTTCTCCTCACCTCCAGCCTAAACTTCCCCTGGCACAGCTTGAGACTGTATCCTCTTGTTCTGGTGTTGGTTGCTTGAAAGAAGAAAGCAACTTCCTCCTGGCTACAACCACCCTTCAAGTAGCTGTAGACAGCAAGAAGGTCTCCCCTGAGCCTCCTCTTCTCCAGGCTAAACAATCCCAGCTCCCTTAGCCTCTCCTCATAGGGTTTGTCCTCGAGGTCTCTCACCAGCCTCATTGCCCTTCTCTGGACACGTTCAAGTACCTTGAAGTTCACATCAACTTAACTGAAGTTATTGGGGCCACATCTAAGCTAACTGTGCAAAACAAAAATGAGTGGTCTGTAATTTACAAATATAAAGTCCATAGAGAGTAGTCTTGAAATGAGTATTGTGACTCCTTGCACAGTAACTTATTTTATTGCAGGAATGTTTGGTAGTGGTGGTTTTACTCTAGAAAACACTACTTAAAACTCCTTTTTTCCCCCCCCTTCACTTTTTCTCCCCCTCCCCAAAAGAAGCAACACCTCCGAATTAACCGACATTACTAAAAGATAACAATTTCACTAAAAGATAAGAAGCTGGTGAGGAAGTGAGTTTTCTTTCAGTAACACACTGATCAACAACAAGGGTAGTTATAATGCAGATCAAATATAACAATCTGTGGCCCAAAGACCTCCTACCATCAACCTCCAGCAAATACACTGCAGTAAAACTATTACTGAAAGCTGCATGATACAAGAAGGAACATGTAACTAAAATGAAGGAATGTTGTAACTAACTGAAAAAGGCAGCATTTCAGAACCACAGTGATAGTTTCTGTCATCCTGTCAAAACACAAAATATACTGAGTTTCCCACACAACACAATTCATGAAATTTGTAATCAAAAAGGCCTAACCAGAATCGGAAGAAGATTGATTTTTTTCAAGGCCCCCTATCCAGTCTGGTTACTCTCCTCTGAGACAAGGCTTTATTTATTCCTTGAAGAAATCAATGCATCTGCATTATTTTTCATCAGCACAGTTCCTTTAATATACAGAACAGAGCTTTTATTTCTCCTCCACCCTTTCTGTTTACACCATCATGTACAACAGAAAAAAAAAAATCTGGTTGACATTAACTTCAAATATTTACACATTTATGTTTCACTTCCTTTTCCCATCTCCTTAATTGGCACTTAGCTGTGCACCACATGCTCTCCTCAGACTTTGACAGTGTGTGTTAAGTACTGCTGAACTCCCTCCATTTTGTCTGCATCTTTACGATGACAAACTACAAAGCGAAGCACTCCACAAAGTTCAGATGCTCTGTAACAGGAATTACAGTCCCTAGCACCAGAGCTGTACCCTGACAGATGGAGTTGTATGTAGACAGTCTGACCCAGCTTGAGGTGTCCCTGTCCATGGAAAGGAGGTTGGAACTAGATGATCCTTAGAATCATTGAATGGTAAGGTTGGAAGGGATCTCAAGGATCATCCAGTTCCAACCCCCTGCCAGAGCCACAACCTTCCTGGGCAACCTGTGCCAGTGCCTCATGACTCTCACCGTAAAGAACTTCCTCTTAACATCCAGTCTAAATCTCCCCTCTGCCAGTTTCAACCCACTGCCCCTCATCCTGTCATTACAAGACCTTGTCAGCAGTCCCTCCCCAGCCTTCCCATAAGCCCCCTTCAGATACTGGAAGGTCTACTGGAAGCTTTCTCTTCTCCAGGCTGCAGAGCCCCAACTCTCTCAGCCCACCCTCATAGGACAGCTGCTCCAGCCCTCTGACCATCTTTGTGGCCTCCTCTGGACCCGCTCCAACACATCCTTGTGGTCCATTCCAACCCTGACTGCTTCTACAATTCTCTGATTCTACGTCTCTTGCTTTTCCTTACACAGCATCATTACAACTTGTATCTAACTTATAACGAGCATAGAGAACATGGCCCTCATTTTGCCATACAAAACAAGAACACCCAGTCCCTCTCTGCTCTGTTCATATGCATTCCCATTATCCATTTCACTAGCTACTGTTTAAATGTGGTTACAGATGACTAATACAAACAATGCTATTAACCAAACACCGAACTCTTCTTCTCCCTACTCTATATCCCACAACACTACGCACAAAGTTTGGATGCTAAAGAAGCTCCACTCATTAAGGCAGTACTTTCCAACTGGCAGGTGCCAGGCTGCATGCAGCCTGCAAGGCTGTACTCTGGTATCTCCCTGCCAGCCATCACTCTTTATGGCCACAGTACAACTTCCTCTTCAGAAATCCAGTTTAACAGGCCTCCACAAGACTCTCTGTAGGAGTAATACAAGGGCCACACAACCCACTAGAGGCCACTGCAGTATTACTGTTTTATGTCGATCACCATAAAGGAATATAGGAGTCCAGTGATATAATCCCTTTGTAATTCAATGGGGTTTGCCATCTCTCCCAGAACCTCCTATCCTTAAGAATCCTTTGCAGAAATGTCAAGAAACAAGTACACTGGTTAGAGGATGAAGTGGTGAAGATACATGGTGGGGTGTAGTGCGAGTGTTACACAGAGTTTGTGAATTTAACTCTATGGAGTGCATCAAGGATGTCACAGGAGGTGTGCATGAGGCACTGAGGGTAAGAACCACAAACACAAGCAAATGAATGACTCCATGCAACAAGAAGCATCTTGCAATATTATGGTTTTATAACTCAGTAGAATGTTGAACAAGAAATCCAAGTGACTGTGCTGTGTCAAGTAGCATAACCAGATAAGGAACGGGAATGAGTTTGCCAGATTATGCAGAAGGAATCCTCCTGATCATCAATTGCTAATAAATGAAATCAAGAAGCAGGGTGAAAAGGGAGAATTAAAATGCTTCCATCTTTTCCCTACACATCTCCCCACACACCAGAGAAGCATCTATAAGCAAATGTCTCAACTGTGTTCTGCTTCTGCATAGTCTCTATCCAGTTTCTTGCTCTTACCAGGGAGAAACACTTCACAATAAACAGCACAGCCAAAAGGGTAAAAGTCCATCCAAGTATTCAAACCTCTTTCTTCAGTAATACTTCCCCAAAAAAGGAAGAGAAGTTTCTCTGAAAGCTGTGTTTTAGCAATCCACACACATAAGTGTGGCAATTTGCAGTACACACCACACCTCCCATTCACCTAAAAAAAATAAAAGTAACAGGCTTGCCTAGTTTACTCCATTCTTCACCCCTCAGTCAGCATTGTTACTACTGAGGTTTAGAGCTTCAAAGCACTCATTTCATCAGTTACCTATTCAATGACAGATTACCTCATTCTGCACTACTACCAATTAGATTATATCAGCAAGTCACTGACTTTTAAAGCACATTTTCTTACTGATTTCTGCTATGTGTCTCCTTTATTTAGAAGCTCATGTGCAGACAAGCTCCAGAAAATACTGATGTAGTTTCTACTGCTTCACATGCAACCTGCAAGTGGGATATCAGAATGCATAGTCTTGAGAGGGATGGGTCAATGCCAGTATTTTTGAAGTGGCAAAAGTTATTTAATTTGTATTTCAAGTGGTTGACTCAAGAGAATAAAAGGTGAAGGTTTCATTCTTCCTTCTCAGCTGCAAGTGTTCCTTCTTTCAGGAGCTAGCTACAGACAGCCATAAATTTTGCCCACCTTCGAAACTCTGCAGCACAAGAAGTGGCTTTCAGAGAAACAGAACACAGTACCAACAAACAGACAAAACCCAAACACTCCAAAATAACAAAAGAACTGCTTTTGAATCAAGCAACTGCATTAGGCCTCTACAGCAGAAGGACAAGTTTACTCAGGACCTTCCTGCAGTGAAAAAGCAAGTAACTAGCATTTACTTCCTTGCCATTTTTCTGGTTGCTTTTTCAGGGAGAATGAATACTTGAGGCAGAACAAGTACCCTTTTTTCAAATCATCCAAAAATGTCACTTAAAAACAGAAGATTTTACTCTGTGGTGAAGAGCTCGTTTGGTGTTTTAAATGGTACCACAACCTGAACAACAGGACAATATCTGTGGAAATTTTCCTGGTTTTAGGAGCAGCAGTGGTGATTCCTTGTGAATCCTACAAATCCATAAGATTTTCACATTCCCAGCTTTGGTATGATACCTTACAAAAAGGCTTACAGATCAGCTACTGGGAATATTATTAAAACCTTCGCTTTTTTTAACTGCCTTGCTTGTGAAATGTGATCAAGTTGTGTTGTCATGGACACAGATTAGGAAAGGGAGAAAGCTATCTTGAAATCTCCATGCATGAATAACCTGAATTTTGAATGTTTTTTGTTCCCCTACATGATTTGCAGCTGCACCAGTTGATTGAGGATGTTAAAAGTTCAAAACATCTGCTTTGTCTGAAATAGTTCTAACAGTTCTACAGTTGGCAACGTGGTACACACTCTTAAGTGCCCACAAGACAATGTCAAAATCCAGCTTCTGTATTCAGAAGGTTGTTTTTTCTTTTTTCTTTTTTTTTTTTTTAAATGTGTTTTTATGCCTTGCTTTTTAAGAGTCAAGGTTCTGTACGATACAGAGCTGCCGGACTTTCTTCTTCTTCCAGTACCACTGACAGACACAAGGAAAACATTTTTTATCATTTCCTAGACACAGAAACCCCACTTTTAAATTCAGACAACATGAAACTTCAAAGAGTCAGGACAAAACAGAAGAAGGGATTAAAACAAATACCACAAAGCCAAACAGTTACTACTTTATTGAAGTAACAGAGTTGGTATTAGTCCAAAGAGGAAATGCCTTTTGCTATGCAAACCAGGGAAGTTTCAACAGTACCTCTAGCACTTAGCTGTCAATAGCCTGTTCTCAGCTTGATCCATACAGACACCTTCTAAATAACCAAATTTAAAGATGGTCTTAAAAGGAAAAGCAATTACCCCAGATACTTTGATGAACTTGGTTGCTCAAACAAAAGCAGGTATCCAGTATCTGAAGGAGGTCTACAGGAAGGTTGGGGAGGGACTATTGACAAGGGCTTGCAATGACAGGACAAGGGGCAGTGGGTTTAATCTGGCAGAGGGGAGATTTTGGACTGGATGTTAGGAGGAAGTTCTTTACAGTGAGGGTGGTGAGACACTGGCACAGGTTGCCCAGGGAGGCTGTGGCTACTCCCTCCCTGGAGGTGTTCTAGGTCAGGTTGGAGGAGGCCTTGATGACCTGTGCTAGTGGGAGGTGTCCCTGCCTGTGGCAGGGGGTTGGAACTAGATGATCCTTGAGGTCCCTTCCAACCTTACCATTCTATGATTATATAGGACTTGGGGAAATAAAAGCAGAATTTCCAAAGGACATCAAGGAAAGGAAAAGACAGATAAATATATCAAGCCCAGATCATTCCTGCAAGGAAGAATTTTGGCCTTCAAAAGAATTTGTTTGTTTTTTAATGTAGATATACATATTAACTGCAACTAATAATATATATTACAGTAACAACACAATATACTCATACATATTGCATAATATGTAATATAATACATAATGAATATGCAACAGTCTCAAAAACATATTTCTCATCCAGAGCTTGCACTTAGAAATTCATATATGCAGATCAGAATCTAAGAATCTAGGTGGTGGCAACACAGCAGATAGAATCATGGAATGGTAAGGTTGGAAGGGACCTCAAGGATCATCTAGTTCCTACCCCCTGCCATAGGCAGGGACACCTCCCACTAGTACAAGCACCCTCAAACAGCTATCTATGCTGTGCTTGATGCACTCTGCAACATGGTTGGCCTATTTGGTTGCAAAGGCACATTACTGACTCATATTCAACCTTCCATCAAGTCAAACTCCTGTATTCTCTTCCACAGAATGACAGAATGTCAGGGGCTGGAATGGACCTTGAAAGTTCATCTAGTCCAAACCCCTGCCAGAGCAGGATAACCTATACCAGATCACACAGGAACACATCCAGGTGGGTTCTGAATATCTCCAGAAAGGGAGACTTCCACAACCCAACCTGGGCAGTCTGTCCCAGTGTCCTGCCGCCCTCACAGGGTAAAAATTCCTCCTCATATTTCCATGGAACTTCCTATGCCTCAGCTGCCACCCACTGCCCCTTGTCCTGTCACTGGGTATCATCCTGGCTCCATCCTAATGACACTACCCTGGCACTCACCCTTTACGTATTTACAAAAACTGACGTGGGCTGCCCTCCAGCCTTGTTTCCTCATTTGTACAAATGAAACAGTTTTGCTGAAAGTTTGTTTTAATAGAAGAGAGTATTACAGAAATCTACTCAAATACTGCATTACTTAAAACTGGTGCTTGGTGGCACTGACTGGAAGATTATTTTGCATAAGGATTTCTTCGACAATTTCAAAAGTTCTCTTTCCAATGTTATAGACAGAAGTCTCCTTTCAAAAGTTCTCTTTCCAATGTTATAGACAGAAGTCTCCTTCCAACAGTTCTCTTTCCAATGTTATAGACAGAAGTCTCCTTCCAACAGTTCTCTCTGCAATGTTATAGATAGCAGTCCGAATGCACACAACAAGATGCATGACTACATCTCTACATCACTCACTGGTCGAAGTGACAATAAGGGATGGGGAGCCTTTAGATTGACATCCCTTCATTCATGCATCACAGGGAAATGAAAATGTCCTAGAGCTCTTGTTCATGCTCAGAAGAAAGGGATTACCAGCAATTTCCTGCTTTATTAATGGCCTGCCCTGTAGTAAACCTCCACCTATGAAGACTGACAGGCACTTCACTTACAGCCACTTTGGGCTCCTATGAAGCCACATGGGGGTTCATGGTTATACTGTTGACTAACACTAAATTTTAACTGTGTTTTCAAATGTACTGCTAAGCAACACTTCCACAAAATACACTGCAGCAGTATACTAACTTGTACAAAGACAATGCACACATATCCTCATTTGCTCATTCATAGCACTGCAGCTGACAAAAGAATATTCTGCTATCCCTTTCTCTTTCTGCTCACTTATCCAGTAAAAACATGAAATTAAGAATTCATAGAGTTTTGCAATTTCAAGGTACATATTGTGAAGAAATTCTACAGTACTGGCTACTTGCATAAAAGGAGTCTAGTGCACTTCAGGAGCCACAGGGAGGGAAAGGTGAAGGAAAGGGAACCCAGAATCAAAAATATCTAGAAGTTTCAACCTTCTAGATTTAAAGAAAAGTGGGACATTCAACCAGAGTTCTTTGTCACAAAGTAAGTTTTGCTGATTTTTCTTTTTTCTAAGGAAAAATCAGCTATGTGAAATGGAAAAAAAATCTATGTCCCTTATTCTCTTTACTTCCAAAGAGGCTTTTCAAATGTAGCAAAAAGCATGTATCTGTGAAATACTGAAAAACTAAATACTTGTGCACACCGTGGATACCTCACCGTGCACCCCAGCATACCTCCTGAATGGCTGTCATGACAACATGTTGAACTGATTCTTCCATCATCATTATGGTCTGGATGTACTCTGAAAATAAGAACATTCTGAAATGTTAATGTTGGAAACTCCAGTCATAGAGAACACAAGGTCGAGAGGAGCACCCTTCGTGCAAAACAATTAGGTGCCACAGGTGACACAAAATGCAGAATCACCAGTCAAGGTTCACCCCCAAAGTTCAAGGTTTCATCAGAACTCTATTCAAACATACTCAGGCTCACTGGAACTCTGCAACAATGAAAACAATTCCCATACATTTTTTTTACCTTCTGGCATCTCATACTTCTGAAATCCTTCAAATCCTTTCCTCCCTTGATTCCCAAACAATTTAGGCTATACAAGTACAAAATCCGTTCACAGGCTCTCCTTTTCCATAAGTTTAACAATATTGTCTTGCCTTCCTACAACATTCTCAGGACAATTTTTCTATTTTTTTTTGTCCTTTTTGGTTTTACAAGCTATATAACAAGTATGCCACCTCTGCTTTCTCATCCTTCACCTATGTGAAGTACACAACAGGTACCTGGCGAGATGATGCAGTGGTTAGAGGGACAAATTCTGGCATCAGACCCAGCCAAGGAGTTTGTGACTCGCCCAGTATGGTTTCCAGTTGGACATGATCACTTTTACATGTGACTTTTATTTTTTTTTAAATGGTTTTCTCAAGAGGGAGATGCTAGCAGTTAGTCACTGCAAAGGAATTAATCAGGTTGTGCCAAATCACTCTCAAAAGAGCTTAACACTGGAATGTTCAGCTATTTCAATCATCAAATGTACATTTTTCATGTCCAGTGTGGAAGAGCATAAGAAACACAGGAGTAAGATATACTTCCCACTTGAGGCTGCCAAAGAGTCACCAAAAAAAAGGGAAGGAAGATAAATTTTATGTAAAACAGGAGGCCTAATGAAAGTTATTTATGTAAAACAGACAAGACAGGAGGCCTAATGAAAGTTATTTATATACTCATGGAAGAAGATCACCTCTGTTTTAATTAACAGGATAGCCAGACTGTCTCCTGATTAAGGGAAGAATAAATGCAATTTCAGGAGACACTAAGAAGATTTAGACACCTGAGAAAACTGGAAAGGAGGAACTAGCTATAAAAGCTAAGATGCATCATAAAAGAGGAAGGTCCAAAAGCCTCACTGCTGTTTTGTCAGAAAGGAAAACGAAATTAAATCAGAGAGACTGATATTTGACATGACTTACTGTAAATAGGGAAAGTAGCTTCATTTACCCATATGGGTATTTTATTAACATTTACCTAAGCTTCCTGCTTTTAGTGATAAAAATAAAACATTCATAGTTGCTTTGTTAAGCAACCATTCAGCAGTTTAACTGTAACAGTAATATACCCTACACCCAAGGCAAGTTTAAAGCATGAGATTTGGGACACTTAAACAAGCATTTCCATCGTTCACTGCACCCCTTGTGTGCAGAAAAAAAATGAATGGGTGCCTATTTCACTTTGCAGGTCAGACAGACAGTTGTTGCCAGGAGTCAAGAGAGGCAGAAATTTCTTTCAGTGACTGCTGAAGTGGGATTTATGTGCCTAAATAGCTGCCTCAAGTTATATTTGGATGCCTTTAAGGTATTATCCTCAGTCTTTACTGCTGCCCTGAAGGGCATGATAGCCAACATAACTTTTTTCCTGTTTGCATGCCTCAGAAACTACACTATCCCAGATCACACTTGGCATATCTTCAGACCAATTCCAGTCATATTGATGGCTCTCTGCCATGTAGTTAAGACACTGACTGGAATGCATTCCTAACAACAAAGAATCACACAGAATAGTGCAAACATCACTTTTTTTTTTATTCTTACCCATCTCAGTACCTCACAAATGGTTAGAGGTTGGGCCAAAAATTTTCTTCTTCATAGTACCTTTTCAGACCAATAAACAAAAACTGGTTAGAAGCAAATCAGCCCCACACTTTGTGACTCCAAAACTAGTGAAGCTTGTAACAAAAAAGCAGTTTTTATCTGCAGGACAAAATAATATCGTCACTGAAAAAAAAACAAAACCCATGTGTCTCTTACAGCAACCCAACAACAAAGTGGATTTTCATTCACCACCTGGGAGAAAAANACATCCCAAAATAAGTTGAAGCATCCTTCCAAGCTCTGCAGCATCAGCATGCTCTCCAATCAGGTTAACATCAGGAAGGGTGAAGTCATTGATCTGTTGCCCTAGAATCTGCATTAAGACCCAGTACACACATGTCTGTATCACTATACATATAAACACACATTTCAACATACAAAGATGATTCAGAATTAACAAGAATTAACTCATACTCAACATAATTTTCAATCCACCTTTAAAACATCTTTAGTAGCCTAACATGCAAGTATTAAACCGTGCTGCTGGACACAAGTAACACTCAGTGGAAGACAAACCTGTCTCAAC
>VWZE01004279.1:34824-47091 GCA_013396675.1 Eubucco bourcierii
AAGGGGCAATGGGTTTGAACTGGCAGAGGGGAGATTTAGACTGGATGTTAGGAGGAAGTTGTTTACAGTGAGGGTGGTGAGACACTGGCACAGGTTGCCCAGGGAGGTTGTGGCTGCTCCCTGCCTGGAGGTGTTCAAGGCCAGGTTGGAGGAGGCCTTGAGTGATCTGTACTAGTGGGAGGTGTCCCTGCCTATGTCAGGGGGTTGGAACTAGATGATCCTTGAGGTCCCTTCCAACCTCACCATTCTATGATTCTATGATTGTTTAAATCAGAACACCTTAAAAAACAAAGAGTCATCTTCCTCCATGCAACTCATACGCAAATTATAGCTGAGGTTGCCGAAATCAACATTGACCAAAAACTGTCATCCAAACTAACGTATAGGTCAGCATCCTTGGAAAAAAAAAAGAACGAACTGGGGGAGGAAGAAGCAATCTTGACACTGAAGTCCTATTTAATTCAGCATTCATTATTATGAGGATAACTTATTTTCAAGAGTTAACTGCATCACCTTTGTACCTGGCACACAGACTATTGTTAAGGCTAAAGTAACACTTTTATGGACTGGTTTAACTTAACAACGATCTTCAGTGCTACTTAGATGCCTCCACATTTTGGTTTTTAACTTGTCCACAGTGAATACATTTCAGTGATGATACAGCCACTGGCAGGAAACCGTTATGCTTTCTGTTTTGAGATTCAACTCAGATCCTGTAACATTTCTCAGGTCATAGCATGAAGTCCTTAAAGGGAAGGTTTCAAACAGATGAAAAAAGTGAACTGCAGTACAAAAAGTATTGAACACAATCAGTTACATCAGGATTTTAAACCATGACAGCTGATGATGGTTCAGATATTTTTTCCTCTTTTTTTTTTTTTTTAAGTACATGTGCAAAACTTAGCTGTAACTAGTTAACAGAGACTGTTGCACCATGCAATGATAGAATATATGACAGTGAGATTTCCAATATGGATCATGACTATAAAACACTACATCATCCTCTGGACATCTGCCCATAACCAGTATCCACTTATTTACTTGAATCACCAACATGACTTCTTCCTTTTCATGTAAAAAATGTACACTACCCTTGCTACCCTTTCCACATCTATTTCCTGTACCCATACTTTTGTTGGAAAAATATGTGAAAATGGCTCAGAGCAACCTGTTCCAGTATTTCACTGCCCTCATTGTAAAGAAATTTATTCTTCAATCTAAACTAACTCTACCTTGCTCTAGATTAAAATCATTTTCCCCTGTTCTATCACTGCAAGTCCTTCTAAACAGTCTCCAGTCTTCCTGTAGGTCCCCTATATGCAGCTATAAGGCCACCATGGAGCCTTCTCTTCTCTAGGCTAAACAGCCTCAACCCTACCAGCCTGTCTTCACAGGAGAGGTGCTGCAGTTTCTCTGGTCCTCTTTGCCACCCTCCTCTATACCTGTTCCAGTAGGTCTGTATCCTTCCTCTGTTGAGAGCACCAAAGCTGGGCTTGGTACTCCAGATGAGGTCTCACCAGAGCAAAGTGGTAGAACCATCCCTCTTAATAAGGTGGTTTCTTGTGCTAAATGATATCACTCTCTCAGCTCCATCTTGGTTGCAGAGTAGTACATATTTAGAACACTGTTTTGTGTGAGACTGACCCTAATGATGAAATATTAACCTGATAAACCAACTGAAATGAAGCACAGATGATCTGCCCTGAGCTACTGAAGGAGACATGATCAGGAAACATCATGTGACTAAGAAGTTTAACATTTTTTCTCTTTTTTTCAAGCATGTCATACAAAACTTCTGTTTTTATTTAAAGAATATAGAATCATAGAACAGTAAGGTTGGAAGGGACCTCAAGGATCATCTAGTTCCAGCCCCGACATAGGCAGGGACACCTCCCACTAGTACAGGGCACTCAAGGCCTCCTCCAACCTGGCCTTGAACCCCTCCAGGCAGGGAGCAGCCACAACATCCCTGGGCAACCTGTGCCAGTGTCTCACCACCCTCACTGTAAACAACTTCCTCCTAACATCCAGTCTAAATCTCCCCTCTGCCACTTCAAACCCATTGCCCCTTGTTCTGTCATTGCAAGACCTTGTCAATAGTCCCTCCACAGCCTTCCTGTAGGTCCCCTTCAGATACTGGAAGGCTACTATCAGGTCTCCTCGAAGCCTTCTCTTCTCCAGGCTGAAGAGCCCCAACTCTCTCAGCCTGTCCTCACAGCAAAGCTGCTGCAGCCTTCTGATCATCTTGGTGGCCTCCTCTGGACCTGCTCCAACACTTCCATGTCCTTCCTGTGCTGGGGGCTCCAGAACTGTAGACAGGACTCTAGATGGCGTCTGAGGAGAGCAGAGTAAAGGGGCAGAATCCCCTCCCTTGCCCTGCTGGCCAAGCTTCTCTGTAAGGGTAACCTGTCTAGATTTCTTTCTTTATGAATAAACATCAGCAAAAAAAAAAGACAAGGTGGAAGGTCAGTAGAAATGCCCTTACGCTTGTGACTGATGGCAAAAAAGGATCATGGGTTACCAAACTTCATGTCCTCTTTAATAATTTGACAGTCAGTCTCCAATTTTTAATTTACCCTTACACATCATATGACTGAAATTCTGAATCCTTATCAGAAAAATAAAAAAAAAAAATCTAACAGGCTACTCATGAATTCATTTTTTTTGCAGGGGAAGGGAGTATAAGAAAGCATGAAGATGATAGTGTACACCAACAATTATCTCCCATTATTCCACCAGTCAACAGCTTGTACTATAGAATAATTCAGAGCACATACAACTGCTACTAAAGAACTTAAATTAATTCCCTAAAGAAACATCTTTCTTTACTTAGATCACAGGACTAAGCAGTCCATTATTGCAATTTTATTGATTATTCCATTTTGCAGTATTGTTTCAAACACAAGGTGTTCAAACTCTGCTTGTTGCCCAAAGTCTAGTGGTTCCTATAGTTTGACTGTGCTGTTCAATAATAAAACACAATCTGTTACTACAAACATTGATAAAATTGTACTTTAAAATAATACTGTAGTCTGAATGCCAAAGTAAAAGGTCCAGAAAAGTTTAAAAAAAAAAAAAAAAAAAATCAAGCTGAACAACCTATTTCCTTCCTTCCCCAAGGTAGGTATAACCCCATAAAAAAGAAAAGGGGGAAAAAATGAAACAAAAAAATAAAAAATTGGAAGTTGTCCAATTAATTCTAGACCTCAACAACTTATTCTGTAGTTGTCAAAACTGACAGGTGTGTACCAAAACATAAACTGTTCACATTCCTATTCTGTTACTGGTATTCTGTATACAAGTTGACTGGAATGTTTTCTTTCCTGATTAAGGAATTTCATTCCTGAAAAAATTTGGCAACAGAATTCTTTTCTACTCTGTCATCCTCTCCAGCATAAAATACTATTGTGAACACAGTTGAAACTGACTGCTTTAAAGTATTCAGTTGTACATCAGGAAAGAAATATGCCTCTGCTCCCTGCCCCAAAGTAAAACAGCAGTTAAGGCAGTGAAAAGAAACTGCTGTGCACACTGATGTAGACTATGCCCCAGAAATTTTCATCCCCGAGAAGTAACAGCACTTCTCTGCTAAAACAAGTAGACAAAAGATTTGGTGGTCAGTTGTAACACACAGGGTGCTTGCTGAATTCGCCCTGCTTTCCAAGTTCTGATGTTTTCCTTTGCTGTGCATTGTTCAGCCTCACAAGTCAAAAACCTGCACTGAAAACATGAATGCCAAAAGATCTCCACAAATTCACACATTTGTTTTTAACTGATACAGCAGCAAGAAAGAAAAAATTAATAAGATTGTATTCTTGCAGCTCAGAAAGCAAACAGTTCAACAACAGCACAACAATGAAAGCTAAAGCTGAGTCATATTCTTTTTCATTGCCAACACAGGACAGCAGCCAATTCAACAACAGCATGATTTTCTGAGTATCTTTCAACAGTGGTTAGCCGGACTCTATTAGGCCTACAGTAACCTTCACAGAACCATAGAATGGTAAGTTTGGAAGGGACCTCAAGGATCATCTAGTTCCAACCCCCTGACATAGGCAGGGACACCTCCCACCTGTACAGGGCACTCAAGGCCTCATCCAACCTGGTCTTGAACATCTCCAGGCAGGGAGCAGCCACAACCTCCCTGGGCAACCTGTTCCAGTGTCTCACCACCCTCACTGTAAACAACTTCCTCCTAACATCCAGTCTAAATCTCCCCTTTTGCCCCTTGTCCTGTCATTGCAAGACCTTGTCAATAGTCCCTCCACAGCCTTCCTGTAGCCCCCTTCAGATCCTGGAAGGCCACTCGAAGGTCTCCTTAAAGCTTTCTCTTCTCCAGGCTGCAGAGCCCCAACTCTCTCAGCCTGTCCTCACAGCAGAGCTGCTGCGACCCTCTCAGCATCTTGGTGGCCTCCTCTGGACCCACTCCAACACTTCCATGTCCTTCCTGTGCTGAGGGTTCCAGAACTGCACACAGTACTCCAGGTGGGGTCTGACAAGAGCAGAGTAAAGTGGCAGAATCCCCTCCCTTGCCCTGCTGCCCACACTGCTCTTGATGCAGCCCAGCACACAGTTGCTGTCTGGGCTGCATGTGCACACTGCAGCCTCATATTGAGCTTTTCATCAACCCAGACTCCAAGGTCCTTTCCCTCAGGGCTGCTCTCAGCCATTCACCACTCAGCCTGGAGCTGTGCTTGGGACTGTGCCTACCCAGGTGCAGGACCTTACACTTGGCCTTGCTGTATTTCATGAGGTTGGCCTGGGCCCACCTCTCCAGCCTGTGCAGGTCCCTCTGGATGGCATCCCTGCCCTCTAGCAAGTCAACTGTGCCACACAGCTTATCAATCCCTCCTAACCACTGTTCCAAACAGTAAAATTACCTGCAAATTAAATTTGGGTTATTTTGTGTGGTTTTTGTTTCAAACTTATTTCCCCTATTACACTGACTCCTATTTGTGTTTAATACCAAGTGCTTGTACATGTGGTGATCACATGGTATTGAAGGCATTGTGAAATAATTGGGTTATCTCACTACAATTTGTCGTGGTGCTTCTCAAAACATGAAGGGAAATATGTGTCAGCGAGTCAGGCAGAAATATGTTGCCTGCATTTGAAATCTAGTTGCAAATGAAGAGAGGTGATTGGATTGAAAGTGTATCTACAAGTCACACTAAAAATACTGGACTGAAGGACAGATATACAAACAAGCTGATTACTAATAGTGTTCACTCACATATAAAGGACAGTTGGCAAAGTAGAGGATTACTTTCCTAGTGACAAAATAAGAATTAAAATACACATTTTGCGCCTTTTAGTATTCTTCATGATAGAGAAAGCAACCTATTAAAGATATGTATTTTTAAAAAAAAAACTGGACAACACATCACTTCTAACAAAAAAAGAAAAAAGAATTTTTAAAACAGCACTCTACTACTTATTTACATGGGCAAATGATAAAGAAGAATGGTATCAACACACTGAAATGTGACTTAACGTTTTTCACATTTCAATCACATAAAGACTTTGCTCAGGTTTTGTTTTTGTTTTATTCCCCCCTGCTAAGCCTTAGGATTTGCCAGCTGGTGGGAGACACTTTTTTTTTTTTCCCCTCTAGCTCCATAGGAGCTGCTTTGCTTTGAATCAGTTGAAATGCTATTACAACAAACAGTTCTGGATTGTTTATTCTCCAAAGGTTAACAGTCAAGATGCCAATATTCCTTAGAGAAAAGCTGCAGAAATATTTTAGAAAACAAAACACTTACATGCACCTGTTCACTTGCAATTCCACACGTTTCTTTGAAAAGCTCATTTAAATTACCTGCTCCACATGAAGCAAAACTAAGAATTTTTAAATTTATTTTTTTTAGGGATCATGTCTTCTATTTAGCAATTGGTCAACGTATCCTCATAAATGTACCCCCACTTTTGCTGGCAACCCTGGGAGACAAAACATTCTAAAGGATCCCAAATTTGCACACAGCTGGCAGGCAGCAGAGACCATGCTGACCAAAACATATTATAGTAGTATGCTCCATCCTTGTGTCAGGGGGAACATATCCATGTGTCACTTCTATTCAATCCATGATGTTGATGTAAGTACTAAAGCACGTCACAGTTGTAGCCCTTTCCTAGGTGCTCTGAAAGGTTTTTGGTTGCCAGAGTGAAATAGAAACATGAACTAACAGACAAACCAACTTTATTTTGTTTTCCTGACTTAGACTAGAAATGGGAATTTGGAAGTGTACATATATCATTCCCTGAACACATCTGGTCAGAAACTACGCTAACATCTACATGTAAAAGCACGTTCTTCAGGTTTTATAAACCAAAATGCTCCTCAGTTTTATCACTGTAAATTCCATTGTACTAGAACACAATAAACCAGCATATCACCTGTGGTTAAAAAACTGGGCCAAGTACAAACAACAGGAAAAAACAGGACTTCCTCTCTCCTAACTCTCAGTGGTTATGTGGACCTGGCAAAGCAAAAGGAAACAACACTTTGCCACTTTTATTTAAATGAACTGATTATTATTCTGCTATCTTTTCATGCAGCTGGTTGTCAGAACTTTTTTTTTTCTTAATCCATAGTGTGAAAGTAGAATTTAAAAAAAAAAAATAGTCAACATCTGAAAGAAAGAGTGGTAACTGATGTGTAATATCTATTTTACTATGGGCCTTTTACATTTTTGAAACATATTTACAAACTGAAAATGTTGGGGGTTTGTGGGTTTGGTTATTTTCCTGCTGAACTGTGCAAGACTACAAAGCATTTTAAAATTGAAATCAAGTTAAATAGAATTAAAACAGTCTAAAATTCAGTATGCTGTAAGGACATTGATGCAAGGTCTTAATCTGGAAATGCACTAATATTTAGATACAATATTACATTAAGAACTGAAATACAGATTCACAGACAAGCCAAGTTAAGTACCTTTAGTCGCCAATTATCTCCTACTTCTGTTTTGATCCTGTTCAGCCAATTATCATCAAAGTAAGTTGGATCTCTGAAACAACAAAAACAAAGTAAAACAGTAATTTAGAACAGGTTGCAGAAACTCTAAAAATAGCTTAATGATTAAGCCCCTGTCTCAGGTTGAGATTATTTACATGTCTACCTCTGTATCCAATACATGGCCCATAAACATCAGTTCAGAATCCTGTTACTACGCACTCCAAGGCCTTGTATCCTGTTGACAGAACAGTTTGATTTGCATGCCACGAGTAGCTAATACTTTTGAGGAAGCTGTTGTACTTGGAATGCCTTTTGGTGGTTTCTTCCTCTACTTTTTCAGCCAGTGCTGGAGCAACATTTGTTTGCATTACTTGAAAGTGTAACGAAAATTATTGGCGTTTTAAGTATTAAAGATCTCCACTGCTATGCACTAGCTGAGAACTATTCAACAACCAAATAAGAGCCTTAAGACTGAACAATACATGAGTCTTTTGTACAGCTGAGGTCAGAAGGATAGAGTTAAAACTTCTAGGCTGAGCAATGACCCGATCTGAAACCAGGGTGACAAAACAGGAAGTCCTAAAGACTAAAGGACAGTATGAACTCAGAGGTTCAAATAGTTAGGAAGCAAGACACAGTAGTGGTAAGGGCAGCACATAAAGACAGTAAAAACCTATCAGCCTTTCTAGGCAATGCCCTTTTATGGTTTCTTTACATTAATTAGAGGTAGGGATCCAAAAAATCAAAGTGTCCCCTACATAATGTTTGCTGATTTTGATTCTAAAAAAAGGACACTTCAAGGAGCAGAATTTATATGTAGGACCACCTTGGTATCATGAATTAAGCAATACTGTAACTAATTAAGTAATTGCTAGAGCATGCATACCAAGATTTATGTAGTATAAAGTTATATAACCAATGATATATAATGTCTTTGTTATAGAATGGTAAGGTTGGAAGGGACCTCAAGGATCATCTAGTTCCAACCCCCTGACATAGGCAGGGACACCTCCCACTAGCACAGCTCACTCAAGGCCTCATCCAACCTGGCCTTGAACACCTCCAGGCAGGGAGCAGCCACAACATCCCTGGGCAACCTGTGCCAGTGTCTCACCACCCTCACTGTAAAGAACTTCCCCCTAACATCCAGTCTAAATCACCCCTCTGCCAGTTCAAACCCATTGCCCCTTGTCCTGTCATTACAAGACCTTGTCAATAGTCCCTCCTCAGCCTTCCTGTAGGCCCCCTTTAGATACTGGAAGACTACTCTAAGGTCTCCTGGAAGCCTTCTCTTCTCCATGCTGCAGAGCCCCAACTCTCTCAGCCTGTCCTCACAGCAGAGCTGCTGCGACCCTCTCAGCATCTTGGTGGCCTCCTCTGGACCCACTCCAACACTTCCATGTCCTTCCTGTGCTGAGGGTTCCAGAACTGTAGACAGGACTCCAGGTGGGGTCCGACAATAGTTAGTAGCATATTGCAAAACCACTTTGGCAGGAATAAAAATAGAAAAGCAACCGGTGGGGTCTCGACACTAAGCAAATTTAGAATGATCATCCTTTCATCAACCATAAATCACCTCAGAATCCCATTGTGCTGTTAAAATTTTGTTGTCCTCTGAGGTTTAGAATTAACAGCCACAGAAATGTTTTCTCTATATATTGAGCAAATATAAACTGAATCTAGAACAACAAAAACCCAAATAAATTCACCAAAATTCCTACAAATGCTTTTTGAAAAGGGGTTTCCAACAAAATAGGTCATTCACAGCCTTTCTGGAATCAAGTTTTCTCAGTTGAATCTTTAGGAATCATAATGAAGAGTTCTTTAACTCTTAGCCCATGCCATTAGGAAAGATGCTGTCACATTTTATGGTATTTGAAAAGTCATCACCTAAGCAAATATGAGAACGTGTGGTTGAGAATTAAGTGTCTATAATTCCAAAATCTACCAGCTCATTTTCAAGTACTACACTTTAAAAGGGCAGCAGAAAACTGACTGGAGCATCATCATTACCGTGAGATGACTTATTTGAGACAGCATTTTGAATTCAGTAAATTCCTGAGCTTACACTCAAACTTGGACAGTCTCTTGGGATGGATAACTTGACAGGTTTATTTGTATACTGGTTCACTGTTAGCTAGTATCTGAACAGCACTACAGGTAACTGAGACTTTTCTTCAGAGCAAAAGGTACTTAGGCTGCTGTTAATGTTAATGCTGTATCACTTCATGTGATGTTTATTTCAGCACTGCTCATTTATACCATCTCCATCTTATTTTGTATGCAAATTTTCCTTTATTTAAGCAATCATCTCATCACATCCAAGACGCTAAGACGACAAAAATACCCTTCTGAGGAAAGTCAACCCACAGATCATGTAGTATAACTCATGATTATTACTCATTTTAACAGTGGTACAGTAAGCTGCCTCAAGAAATGTGTGTTTACAAAAATTTCCCTCCCCCAGCAACATACAAAAGCAAGGCTTTTGTGTTCTCCATGTGTCAAAACACACACAGCATGCTGCACTGTATACTACCACACATCAGTAATTCATTAAGTGGGGCACAATGAACAGATGACAAATGAAATTATCTACCATCTCTTACATTTACCAAGGCCAGTATGATAGACAAAGAAAGGATTAAAATCAGAGGGACACCTGGTACTAAACAGTCTCCAGAATGGGACAAAAAGACAATTTAAAACTGCAGTATAAAACTGCGAATTATGTTGTTACAGAGTTATCAATGGACAATGAAAACAAAAGTACTACCAATGAGGGATACAGATAACAAAAAAAAAAAAGATGTAATTGAGAAGTAAACTATGGAACTTTATTTGCTCTGAAAGGCATAAAGCTATGTGACTCTAGGCAGCCTACTTAGTGGAAACAAAAGAAAATGTCTGAGCTCTCTCCTCCTGGATTCCACCACTCTTCAAAATAATCAACATTGATTGTGTACAGGCAGTATTGCCTCACTGTATTTCATACTAATTCTAGTCAGAAGGACCCTTACAACTCTACAAAAGGCAAACAATGAATCTTACAGAATAACAAAGATTAGCTAAACCACAAGCTTTAGTTTCCTCTGAGGCAATATAATTACTAACATTGTAGAATTTAATTCAGTGATCTTACCTAAAATTCTAAGATAAAAGTTTTAGGATTACCTGTTCTTCAAGACACCTGTATTAACATCTGAATCTCTAAGCAAAATACTTCTGGACTGGTAACATAACACAAATTTCTGCAATCTTGTATCACACACACCAGGTAAAAGCTTCTCTGAAGGTATCAGCAATTCCTCTGTGCTTCTTCCTTCCCACAGCATCTTACTGCTATTTTCTTACAGAAAATTCTGCTACATAAGTTGTTACTTGTGATGAATGGCTCCTACTGACAACAGGTTGCTAACACGAGAGCAAATAATACTGAGAATGTTGTACCAAAACCCTGCAAGCAACAGAAGGAGCTGCTGGTTCCTTCTGAAACATGGCACAAAGTGCAGTTGGGTTTTATCAGATGATGAACAAGCAATACTATTATTTTTCTATTCTTTCTCATGCAATTTTCTTTTATGTAATTGTCTTTTTTGGGACAGAGAGGGAGCCAGTGATGCTAAGATAAAAAGAAGAGTAGACTGGAAAAGCCTGCCCTAGACTTGCTTTATATTGCTGAACAGATTCCCATACAAGTATTCTTTCTGTAGTATCTGTTTGAAGGAGGAAAAGGAGCATTTCTGACACAGTCAAATTTGATTTTGTTTTCAGGAAATAATACTGAAAATGGCTTTGTCAAGATGCTCCTGATTAGTTCTCTAACCAACTATACAAACAATGATCATTGTATTTGGTCTGTGATCCCATCTCATGTCCAGAGAAACGGTGACTGGCTTTGTAGTCCTTGTTATCTACTTTAAAAGTGATTTAGAGCCACCTTTTGCTAATACTTAAAAAAAAAAAAACGAACAAAAAAACACCCCCACAAAGTACCCTCCCTTAAAAACTTTCCATACATTATCTTTTCTGTTTCACAATCCAAGATCAGCTTTAAAGTTTATCTCAAAAACAAAGTTAAGCTTTTGAAGTATTACTGCTCAGTCTCTCCATGAGAATCAATCTATTCACCACATTCATTCAATTTTGGGCTTCTCAGTTCAGGAGAGGCAAGGACCTGCTGGAAGGAGTCCAGCCAACAGTCAGAAAGATGACTGGAGGACTTGAGCATCTCCCCCATGGAAGAGAGACTGAATGCCCTGGGGTTGTTTAGTCTGGAGAAGAAAAGGCTGAGAGGAGATCTGAGCAATGCAACATCTACAAATATCTGAGGAGTAGGTGTCAAGTGCATGGGGCCAATCTCTTTTCAGTGGTCTTCAGCAATAAGATACGGACAGAGCAATGGTACAAACTGGACCAGAGTAAATTTCACTTCATGTGAGGAGAAACTTCTTTCCAGTGAGGGTGGCAGAGCCCTGGAACAGGTTGCCCAGAGAGGTTGTGGGGTCTCCTTCTCTGGAGACTTTCCAAACCTGCCTGGATGTATTCCTATGTGAACTACCCTAGGTGATCCTGCCTTGGCAGGGGAGTTGGACTCAAGGATCTCTGGAAGTGCCTTACAACCTCTAAGATTCTGTGATTACATAAGTGTGCAAATCAGTAAATGTGAAGCACAATTATCAAAAGGTACAACTGTCAAATACTAATTTTGTCAGGTTCAAATTACTACCCATGTCACAGAAAAGGAACTTCAAATTATTTCACTGGTCTTTACATATCAAGTGGATAAACTAAAGAATGCCCCTGTTCAGTGTCAGCACGGCAACTGCTACAGGAAATGTTTTAAAATCATGCTACAGAAATGCAACATTTGCCTTACATACCACCTTTTGAAGTTCATTAGCTGAAAAGAGTATCTCAGAAAAGTTTTCCTTTCTTAATACTGAGTCAGGAAGAAAAGGTAGTATTTTAAGTCATGGTAGCTAGTACCAGGCTAAAATACTCAGTAAAGTTATTGAGGGGCCTTTGACATTAAGTTTGCTTCTGTTTACATCAAGTTACTTTATGTTTTAGATCCAAAATTCTGATTAGCATTTGAACTAGTCCATCAAGAACACTCACCAATTATTGGTCCAACATTAAGTGGAACCTATATCCTATGGAAGAACTATAGAAGAAGTTCACAGAATCATAGAATGGTAAGGTTGGAAGGGACCTCAAGAATCATCTAGTTCCAAACCCCTGCCATAGGCAGGGACACCTCCCACTAGTACAGCTCACTCAAGGCCTCATCCAATCCAGCCTTGAACACC
>VWZE01004280.1:0-17454 GCA_013396675.1 Eubucco bourcierii
TGTGGGGGGGCGGGGAACTCCCAAACCTTCACACCCCTTCTCCCACCTCGTGGCTAGCCTTTACCACAAGGTGGGCATCTCCTCAGACCCCTGCTATCCAATCCAGTTGTACACGTACCTTTTGTACCTTGTTATATATACCTTTTGTACCTTGTTATACTTACCTTTTGTACCTTGCTATCCCTTCCCTATACCTGTTTGTAACTTCCCTATTCTAAATACCTTTCATTTGTTGTTAAAGATCTCTCTTTTACCTTCCAAATCGTGGTCAGACTGTTCTGTGGGTGGCTTTACCCCTTCTGCCTTCCCCCCCAACCCCCAGGGGGGAAGGGGGGAAGACATCCTATTATCATCGGATTGGTTTCCCCTGAGAACCTAAACTCCAACCAATACACCTGATCTCTGGCTGCACAAACAGTATCTTTGTACTTGTCCCATGTCCCTTGTCCTTGCATCTACTCTCTCTAAGCTTTCTTCTTGCATCTGAGTGTATCCAGGAGCTCTCTGTTCAGCCATGCAGTCCTCCTGGTGTTCTTACCTGCCTTCCTCTTTTCTGGGATGCATTTTTCCTGAGCCTGGAGAAGGTGATCCTTGAACACTGACCAGCTTTCCTTGGCCCCCCTTCCTTCCAGGGTTGCTTCCCATGACACCCTGCCAAGGAGATCCCTGAAGAGGCTGAAGTCCGCTCTTCAGAAGTCCAGAGCTGTGATTTTGGTTCACACCCTCCTTGATGCCCTGAGAATCCTAAACTCTACCATTATGGGCCTCTTCTCTCTGAGAGTCTGTAATAGTTTGGCAATAAATTAGGATAAATTTTTTGGCTAAATTAGGACAATTAATTAATTAATTGATTAATTACTACTAATAAAAAGAACCAATGTATAATTATATACAATAATTAATTAGATAATAAAAATAGTAATAGCAATTAATTTCATTTAATTTTATAATTAAATAACTAGGATAAATGAGGATAAATAATTATGGGTTGCCCAGGGAGGTGGTGGAGTCACCGTCCCTGGAGGTGTTCAAGGCAGGTTTGGACATGGCACTTGGTGCCATGGTCTGGTCTTGAGGTCTGTGGTATTGGATTGGACTTGATGAGCTTTGAGGTCTCTTCCAACCTTGATGGTACTGTGATACTGTGATACTGTGATAAAAACACAAAACCAACCCAAACCCCAAAACCAAAGGAGTGGAAAACTGCTTGGACCATTGCCATTTGGGGAAGGAAGAATCTGGGCCACTGTTCATGCTTCAGGATAGATTGGATAGATACCGTGTGTTGCGAGGAAATATGCTTATAAAGGATTTTCCATATAAAGGATTTTCCATAGTTATAAGCTAAGCATAAAAAATTAATTTATTCTACCATACAGCAGTATAAATTCAGCTGCTTGATGAAACTCTAAACCAGTGACACTGGTCATGCAAGTTGTCATGTTCTATTCTGTCTTTCTAAATGACTTAAAAATGTTAAAGGAGGAGAGATTGAAAGCAGCCCTGAGTAGAGGGATTTGGAGGTGCTGATGGATGAGAAGCTCAGTATGAGCTGCCAGTGTGCTCTTGCAGCTCAGAAAGCCAACCAGAGCCTGGGGTCCATCAAGAGACTTGTGGGCAGCAGGGTGAGGGAAGTGATCCTGTTCCTCTACTCTACACTGGTGGGACCCCACCTAGAGTACTACATCCAGTTCTGGAGCCACTGGTACAAGAGGGGTATGGACGTGCTGGAAGATGTCCAGAGGAGGGCCATGACAATGATCAGAGGGCTGGAGCTACTCTGCTGTGAGGAGAGACTGAGGGAGTTGGGGCTGTTCAGTCTGGAGAGAAGGCTTCAAGGTGACCTTATTGTGATCTTTCAGTATCTCAAGGAGGCCTACAAGATGGTTGTGGAGGGGCTTTTTAGGCTGTCAGGTAGTGATAGGACTGGGGGGAATGGAACAAAGCTAGAAATGGGTAGATTCAGTCTGGACATGAGGAAGAAGTTCTTCACCATGAGGGTAGTGAGACTCTGGAATGGGTTGCCCAGGGAGGTGGTGGCAGCCCCATCCCTGGAGGTGTTTAAGGTCAGGCTGGATGAGGCACTGGGCAGCCTGATCTAGGGTAGGATGTCCCTGCCCACGGCAGGGGGCGTTGGAATTAGATGATCTTTGTGGTCCCTTTCAACCCTGACTGATTCTATGATTCTATGACTGTTAGGTTATTTGGAGTAAAATTATTATCTTAGCAGTTTTTCCCGTTGTTCAAGGCTCCTTCCTGTCTCTAAGTCAATAATGTTTTTAAATTTTAAGAAATGATTGTGACAGATGGCTCCTGTACACAGTCGTATGTGCACATAGAATCATAGAATCCTAGAATGGTAAGGTTGGAAGGGACCTCAAGGATCATCTAGTTCCAACCCCCTGCCATAGGCAGGGACACCTCCNCATTGCAGGACCTTGTAAATAATCCTTCCCCAGCCTTCCTGTAGGCCCCCTTCAGATACTGGAAGGCTACTATCAGGTCCCCTCGAAGCCTTCTCTTCTCCAGGCTGAAGAGCCCCAACTCTCTCAGCCTGTCCTCATAGGAGAGCTGCTGCAGCCCTCTGATCATCTTTGTGGCCCTCCTCTGGACCCGCTCCAACACTTCCATGTCCTTCCTGTGCTGAGGGCTCCAGAACTGCACACAGTACTCCAGGTGGGGTCTGACGAGAGCAGAGTAAAGGGGCAGAATCCCCTCCCTTGCCCTGCTGGCCACGCTTCTCTTGACATGCATATGTACACACACTTGTGCTCCTTTGAAACACAGAAGGAAATGTGATTTCTGCATTGCATGCATTACTTGGGTAAGAAATACAAAACCAAGCCAGTGCCAGTGGGACATGATTTTTACATCTCTATCATATCACCAGTGAATGTGATTAACATGGAAGGTGGCAGTTCAGGAACCTGAAAGCTGTACATTTTCTGTGCTGCAATGAGAGACAGTATTAGGACCAGAAAACATATCTGTGCTGCACTGACTCACTACTTGTTTTAACTTACTTAAGGGACATAGGAGAGCCTGACAGTCTCTTACATTTCAAACCACGTCAGGTGTCCTTTCGTGGTGAGTCTGTCAGTTAAGACATTACAAAGAGATATGTTTTGTAGGACCTGAAAATAATAAGGGAGCAAAAGCCACAGCTGAAAAACTGTGGTGTGGAGGTGCCTGCTAATTTGTTTAAGTCTTTGGTCGCATTTGGGGTAGCAAGGCAGAATCTTTTACTTTAGGTGAGAAGCAGATGATTCCCTCTCCAGTCTCCTCCAAATTCTTTGATGATGGCTGGGCTTTTTGTTTAGGCATAATGGTGAAATGAGCAATGTGCACTACTTAGAGTTAAAAAGGAAGACCTCCAGCCTTGCCTGGGAACTGTGGGAGCAGCAGTCTGATGGGTACAGATTTTCTTAAATGTCAGGACTGAATTTTCAGCTATGTTTTGAGTTTTAGAAAACCTAACCAAAACTTGACAGAGTGTGATGGTTTGGGAGTTCCCCACCCCCCCACACTTTGTAAAATGACCCAGACTAGAACTCATTCGGCTGGAAGTTAAGGACTGAAGCTCTATTTACAGCTCAGCACAATGTACAAGCAGAGATAGACACTATAGACAGGAATAGTTACAGACATAGACAAGTTAATCTTTTGCTAATAAGGACATTTAGCTAGACNTTTTCCCAAACAATCTCAGCGAGTCTATGAGTGAAATAGGCATCAGCATGTTTTCCTTTCACAGCCTGTTGTGTAAATATCTCTATTAAAATGTTCCAGTTAGCCTCAAACCATCACACAGAGCTATCCCAACTCTTTCAGTAGCTCTCTCATGTGCACAAGAACTCTTCTTCCCCTAGGATAATCTCACCAATTACTTTTTGATTTACATTTGGTAAGGTCAACGGAGGTTTATCACTGACATGCAAACAGAAACCCCGTGTTGTGCAGCAACAGGTCTTATAAATAATTGCATGTGTTAAATTCTTATTAATGTATGTATAATTAGTGTACTGGTTTGAGGCTAATTGGAATATTTTAGTGAGAGAAATTAAATCCTTAGCTGTCAGAAGAAAAAGAAAAAATAGTAACCTATATCGCTTGTTCTTCTGCTGAGGAACACAACTAGTCAAAACAGAGATCAGACGCTCACTTCTCACACACTTCTCAGTTCTCACTACTTCTCCTTCTCTCTGTTGGTCTGTGTGGTGGCATCTGCCTTTGCCATCTAATCTGAGCTAACACTTTATTTCCCCTAACCTCCTTGTTGTCTTTTTGACCTCTCACCTCAGATCTCTTCAGATTTATCACGTGAGATATATGGGGATTGATCTGGGTATTGCTGAAGGGAGGGATCTGGGTAATGCTGAAAAGAGGGGAAAGCGGGGAGGAGGTTTGGGTCAGGAGCCTCCTGGCAGTCTGATTGTTTTGGAAGGGATTTTGTGTCTCTCTATTACTTTTTATTTGTATATAACTGTAAATATTCATGTATATTGTATATATATCTGCTTGTGAATTGTGCTGAGATGTAAATATAGCTTCATTCCTTAGTTTCCAGCCAGCTGAGTCTAGTCTGAGCGAATTCATTGTGTGTGGCAGGGGGTGGGCAACTCCCAAACCATCACAATTAGTGTGCAATGCACATTTATTGATTATTCCTTCAGGACACAAAATCTGTTCCCAAGATTTGTACTGCCCTTTTAATCCATCTGCGTAAAGAGGGGCTTGAGTTAAGTCCAGAGAGGTCCCAGAAGACATGCTCTTTGATCTTACATCATCACAAGGTATTACAGATTTCAATTTTCAAATATTTACTGTGTTTCCATTGTTGAATAATGTCCCTTATATTGCTCACTACATCGAGCCTTTGGCTGAGTTGGTGATTTCTTTTAAGATGTGTCCATCTTTTATTTATGTGATTTTCTTATCATAGAATCATAGAATGATTTAGGTTGAAAGTGACCTGAAAGATCATCCAGTTCCAACCCCGCTGCCCTAGGCAGGGACACCTCCCACTAGCACAGGTTGCTCAAGGCCTCATCCAACCTGGCCTTGAACACCTCCAGGGAGATTGTAGAGCACAGAGTCACAGAATGTAATCACAGCTATAGCATATGACAAAATTTTTGTCATTATTGGGACTTAACTTTCTGCTCCTATTTACTTCTACTGCATCAAAATATTTTTATTATATTTGGTAGGTATACTCTCTGAGTCAGATAAGCAGAGGCAAATATTTATTTGAAGCTTTAAACTCCTCTGTCCTTCATAAAATAAAAACTATGTTAAACCAAACCTAACCAAAACCAACCAAGAAACCAACAACCCCCCCCAAAAAACCAAAGTAAGGTTAAAAAAAAAGGATTTTTATAGGGTTTTGGAGTTTTTTCAAGCTACTTGCTTCACATTTGTTGAAGAATCAATTCCTATGTAAGATATCAATCTTTAAAATAATTTTCTGACTTCATTTTGACAGAAGCATCCTCTAACGTGAAACAGGTTTCTTCATCAAGGAAAGTACTGGGTTTGGTTGGTTGGTTGGTTTGAGGGGGGGGTGAGAGGTGGTGGGATGGGAAATGCTTCCTGGGAAAAGTTAATCAGTATGAAAGGAAAAGAGTCAACAGCATCTGTGTAAATTCTGAGGAAAAACTGAAGTAATCCAAGTGTGTGAGATACTTTCCAGCAGCAGGAAAGTGTGTTCTTTTCCTTAACCATTCACACCGTACATGACGAACTTTGTCCTTTCTCTTCAGTTAATTTTTACTGATGTTAATCAGTAAATATGCTGGTGTCACAGATCTCCATATTCCCTCAGCATATTTGTAATCTTACAGGTTTTGTTTGCCATTTCCTCAAGACCTATAAGACGGTTAGCCACGGTGGATATGGCAGCTGCAGATTTACTGTGCATGCAGGCATCTCTACCATCACAGCAGGGTCTCACACTTGAGTTGCAGATGTAGGAGGTCTCTCTCTTATCTTCACCTCCAGAGAGGAAAAAGAGGGTATCAGGGCTGCACACCTGCAGCAAAGCCCAAGTGGTTTGGTAAAGGTGTTAGATGTTCCCCAAGGGATGGAAACATGTTCTTAGCAATGTGTCCTCCTTCACTTTGTGAGAAAGGTCTGCCATAGTGGATAGCGAGTAGCCAAGGGGATAGGAAAGGTAAAAAGGAGGCTTTGCGAGTCTAAACAGCACTGATGTTTGTGTGATCATGCTCTCTGAAAATACTCAGAGCTAAAAAACCTTCCTTCCACCTCTGGCCTAGTGTGCAGTCTTGAGGAAGTCACTTTACCTCCATATCTTGGCTGCTTCCTCACAGCACTAGCCTCTCCTACCACCGCTGCTCTGATTGCAGATCCTGTAGGAGCAGGGCAGTCACTCCTCACTGTATTGGTTTGAGCTTAAGCTTCCCAGGGGACTCAAAATATAGCTAACAGAAGCCAGTACAGCAATAATAGGATCCCTTTCCCTCTCACCCCTCTTTGGAAAGAAAGGAATTAGATGTAGGGAGAGAAGGGGTAAAACACCCAAAGAACAGCCTTGCTTCAATTTGGAAGTTAAAAGAAAAAAACCTTAACAATAAATAAAAAGTATTTAAGGTAAGGGAGTTATAAAGAGGTATAAGGAAGGGAAAAACAAGATATAGATATAGATATAGATATAGATATAGATATAGATATAGATATAGATATAGATATAGATATAGATATAGATACACATATACACACAACCAGATTGATGACAATGGATGGAGGAAGGAATGGATTCAGGAAGGGATGTCCACCATGTGGTAGAAAATGGCCACGTGGTAAGACAGGATCAGCAGGAACAAGGTGGTGCTATCACACAGGCAGGCCAGGAGAGAAACAGGCAGTTCCTCTGTTTATATAGGGGGTCCAGGCAGGAAGTGGGAGTGGGCTAAACACTATGCACCTGGGGTCAAGTGAACCTGGGGTCAAGTTCAGACCACTCCCTCCACCCAGGAGGGTTAAACCTTTACATTCACATACATAAAACATATTTCAATGGTGATTTTGTTCTGCTGGTGTGCAGTTACCCCCAAACTAGGAAATAAACCTGTGCTTAAAAAAAAGTGTCTGGAAGATGTATTTAACAAATCTGAAGGGTGTAGTCAGTGGTCTCTCTGAGTCCTCCTGACTTTGTGTCCAAAATGGCTCAGTATTTTTTCCTATTTATTTGTTTATTAAGAAGTAATAAATGGCAAAGGCTGCCTTCAGAAAGTGTTGTAACTAATGCAATAGACTGGGCATAAGGCAGTGGTCCTCATCAGGGGAGAACTGGGTATGAGAAGACTGCCCACTCATCCTACTCCCTCTGCAGCTGTGCATCTGCTCCACAGTGCAAGCCTCAGATTTAGAAGACTTTCAGAACAGTACTGTTAGTTCCAGTGGGAAATGACACACATGTTATGTAGAAAATTGCATAGTAGGGAACTGCTGTGTTTTACACATTCACTTCAATGGTGTCTTTCATAGTGCTGAAAGACCAGAATCTGATCCTATGCTTTACTTTCTCTTGGATGTAACCTAAGAGGAAAAGTGGGAGCCTGAACATTACTTTTCAGGAATCTGGCCCTTCACCTTTGATTTTATTCCAGAGCGGAAGCAGTAGTGTTTGCAGCTCCCACGTTACTGCTGTGTATATCATTCCAGACAACAACTTCTTTGTTTAAAAATGCTTTTAGATGTAGGACTGAGTGTATTGAGTGAGCCAATGCTTAACCTTGGGTTGGTACCCATATACCTGCAGGTTTCATGGCTGTAATATTCTGCTGATGCATATGTTTCTGGTCTACAGGCAGTTTTTCACAGCATCATTAACTGTAGTATGCTCTTTGACAGAGGGTGCCTTCGATAGTTGCCAAGGATGTTTGTATCTCTAGTATTTATTGCAGTGTGCTTATCTTTTACATATACATGTATTTTATATAATATGCATGTATACATAAATTAATATGTTCATATATAGAATCATAGAATCATAGAATGGTAAGGTTGGAAGGGACCTCAAGGATCATCTAGTTCCAACCCCCTGCCATAGGCAGGGACACCTCCCGCTGGTACAGCTCACTCAAGGCCTCGTCCAACCTGGCCTTCAACACCTCCAGGGAGGGAACAG
This sequence comes from Eubucco bourcierii, assembly GCA_013396675.1. NCBI lineage: Eukaryota > Metazoa > Chordata > Aves > Piciformes > Ramphastidae > Eubucco > Eubucco bourcierii. The sequence goes on from VWZE01004280.1 coordinate 8,150, forward strand.
CCACAACCTCCCTGGGCAACCTGTACCAGTGTCTCACCACCCTCATTGCAAACAACTTCCTCCTAAGATCCAGTCTAAATCTCCCCTCTGCCAGTTCAAACCCATTGCCCCTTGTCCTGTCATTGCAAGACCTTGTCAATAGTCCCTCCCCAGCCTTTCTGTAGGCCCCCTTCAGATACTGGAAGGTTACTATCAGGTCTCCTGGAAGCCTTCTCTTCTCCAGGTTGCAGAGTCCCAACTCTCTCAGCCTGTCCTCATAGCAGAGATGCTGCAGCCCTCTGAGCATCCTTGTGGTCTCCTCTGGACCCGCTCCAACACTTCCATGTCCTTCCTGTGCTGGGGGTTCCAGAACTGCACACAGTACTCCAGGTGGGGTCTGAGGAGAGCAGAGCAAAGGGACAGAATCCCCTCCCTTGCCCTGCTGCCCACACTGCTCTTGATGCAGCCCAGCACTCGGTTGCTGTCTGGACTGCACTCATACTGCAGGCTCATGTGGAGCTTTTCATCAACACAGACCCCCAGGGCCTTTTCCTCAGGGCTGCTCTCAGCCATTCCCCACCCAGCCTGGAGTTGTGCTTGGCATTGTGCCTACCCAAGTGCAGGATCTTACACTTGGCCTTGTTGAATGTCATGAGGTTGGCCTGGGCACAACTCTGCAGCCTGTCCAGGTCCCTCTGGATGCATCCCTGCCCTCTAGCAAGTCAACTGTGCCACACAGCTTGGTGTCACCTGAAAACTTGCTGAGGGTGCACTGATTCCTCTGTCCATGTCACTGACAAAGATGTCAAACAGCACTGGTGCCAGCACTGACCCCTGAGGGACACCACTTGGCACTGGTCTCCAGGTGGACATTTTGCCCTTGTTCACCACTCTCTGTGTGCCACCATCCAGCCAATTCCTTACCCAGCAGTGCTCCACCCATCACGTCCATGTTTTTCCAGTTTGGTGACCAGGATGTCATGTGGGACAGAGTCAAATGCCTTACTCAGGAGTGATTGGCTTCCCAGTGAGGTAGAGAAGTCCCCGTCCCTGGAGGTGTTTAAAAGGAGGCTGGATGAGGCACTTAGTGCCATGGTTTAGTTAATTGGAGGGGTTAGTTGACAGGTTGGACTCGATGATCTTAGAAGTCTTTTCCAACCTGGTTAGTTCTGTGACTCTGTGATACATACTTGCACACAGACATTTCTGTGTAAAACTGTTCTGGCAACTGTCATGAAATAGCAGTGTGTGTAGCTTTACTGTCCCTACTCTCAGGAACTTCGTACTGTGAATTTATACAAATTAATTGTTTTCAATGATTGTTTTTTTAAACATAATGCATTTTAATGAGTAGCAAGAGACTAATGAATAGTGTCTACTTTGTGCATCTGTAGTTCATTCAGTCTTAATTTTAGGTATTCTGTTGGAGAGATTTAAATTATCTGATTGTTAATTAAAGTTCCAGAGCACCGTCCTTGGTGCAGAATATGGCTATGTATTAATAGGAGTAAAGAAAGGTTAGACAATGGGAAACACATCCATATTTCTTATTATGCTAGTTATTTTTGCCTTGGAACATACAGGGCTCCTGTATAAATGTACTAACACTTTGTATTTGACGTGACAAAATTGGGCAGAAGGACAGGAAAACATTTATGTTTATGTAACAATAAAAAAAACCATGGTAAAAGTAGAGTGAACATCTCAAAGACAAGAAAAGCTCATTGTGTCATTAGTAAGAAAAACTTGTTATGTCATTAGCAGCTCTCCTATGAGGACAGGCTGAGAGAGTTGTGGCTCTGCAGCCTGCAGAAGAGAAGGCTTCCAGGAGACCTTAGAGTAGCCTTCCAGGATCTGAAGGGGGCCTGCAGAAAGGCTGGGGAGGGACTAGTGACAAGGTCTTGCAATGACAGGACAAGGGTCAATGGGTTTGAACTGGCAGAGGGAAGATTTAGACTGGATGATAGGAAGAAGTTCTTTACAGTGAGGGTGGTGAGGCACTGGCACAGGTTGCCCAGGGAGGTTGTGGCTGCTCCCTCCCTGGAGGTGTTCAAGTCCAGGTTGGATGAGGCCTTGAGTGAGCTGTACTAGTGGGAGGTGTCCCTGCCTATGGCAGGGGGTTGGAACTGGATGATCCTTGAGGTCCCTTCCAACCTTACCATTCTATGATTCTGTGTTAATTGATCTTTAAAGGGAATGCTCTGCCAGAAGATGGAGAATAGGTTATTTTGGAGTGGGTACTTTTGCCACTGCCATACGAGCTATCAGTCTTCCCAGTGCAAGAAGGGGAAAAGCTCTACCTCAATAGGAGAGAGCTATAAAAAGTACCAGCATTCTGCTCTGCCAAAGCAGTTGGTGCTCAACAGTCCTACCATTACTGGCTTGGTGCTAAAAGGTGCCACTTTAGAAGACCATGTTTGTAGTGTGCCAAAAGGCCAAAAATCACACTTTAACTGCCGTCTTGGAAAGGAAGAGAAATAAGATGCTTAGGAGTTTTGAGATGTTACTTCTCTGAGATGGGATAAAGTGAAGGGGCAGTGTGGGAGAACATGGAAGTATTGCATTGGACAGAAAATTGCCAGAGTTTGCAGCAACAATAATGAAAAAGGGGTTCCTGTGTTTCATTATGTGTCATGGTTTTCCAATCAAACATCAGTGTTCTCCTGCTGCAACAGACTGGCAGCCCCCAGAGAGCAACTCCTCCAGGTGATTGTTTGCATTTGCCTGTAACATATTTCAGACCCAACCGTTCCAGGATGCTTTCCAGTTTAAATACAGCTCCAAATCAGCCATTTACAAGGAGCTGTTGCTGAACAAATATGCTATGAGAACAAGCATAAACCTGTAAAGTTCCTCTTCATCTTGTGAAAGCATTTCAAATGCCTCAAAATCAAGAAGAAATAGCCTAATCTGAGACTTCAGAGGTGGGGTTGGTTAGTTTTCCAACATGACTTGCTGCCAAGTCCTAAACACATTGAGAGATGGCATGGAAATAGTGTTTTCTTGAGTTAAACCTGAGCAGCACAATGGAAAATCTAGTGAAGAGGATTGAATATTGATACAACAAGAGTTTGTCAAACAGTATGCTGTGAACTGCACTTAAAGAAAGGACTGTTAAAAGCCAGCCATGAAGGTCCTGTAGAAGCAACCCCTTGGGTAAGGAGAGACAGCTCGTGGAAGAAGCTACGGCCTGTCAACAGGAATAGTTAATGGCAGGGCTTATGAGGGTGTAGCTTCCCACAGAGATCAGGTGGTGACATTTCAGAGCCATTTCATCAGGGGAGGGGAGTGAGATGTACAAGGCAATGATCTTAGAACATTGTGATAGCATTCCCTAAAGGGGAGAAGAAAAAATAAATTAGATCAGTGATCTCTCTGAGCAGAACTGCCAGTTGTTAGCATCTCTGAGGGCAGCACACAAGCCAAGATGACACTGCTGAAGGAAAGAGAGGAACTCATTTGTCTAGATGTAAAAATCTATTATTTTTATTGCACCAGTGCTGCGGGCCCCTGTTGCAGGAGGTCAGGGCTTGACAAATACTGGTTAAACATCCCCTTTTGGAAGATGAGCTGTTGCAAAACACAACGTATAGATAGGACTTGAAAATGTTATTTCTCTTCAGGTAGTATAGGTGGAAGTGTCAGAGCCCTGTTGACCTCAGCTAAAAACACAGTTGTAGCATTGGCTGGCACTGGTGCCCCTTGTTACCCCACAGATGCAATGCCTTACAAAGTAATTTGAACTCATGCTTTTTAATGGAGTGTATGCTACTAATCACTTAACATCAACTTTGGGTTTTGTTTTGGTTTTTTTTTTTTTTCCTTCTCCTTTATAATGAGACTGAGCTTTTCACTTGTGTGTGGATGGAGTGTTGCCAGAAAGGCTTATGTCAAGTGGCTTCATTCAGCAGTGTGAAAACCTGTCTCTGCAGGTACAGAGGAGTGAAAATCAGGCAATGGCAAAAGAATGGAACTAATGACTCCACTTCTCTGTGTGATTTTTTTTTCCAGGGAGAAAACTGGTGTATGAGTCTGTGAAAATGTGATTCAAAATGACACAAAATTTTCCCAACCTGAATGTTTGAATTGGTTTTAAAATGTAAATACTGATTTGTGTGATTACCATGCATTACTGTATAAAATTCAATGCGCAATAATAATTAATTAATTAATTATTGGGAGATCGATGCTAGTAGTTTTCATAAAGTGTTCATGACTTTAAGCTCTCCTGATTACAAAATTGGAAAACAGTCTGCATTTAACTTACAATCTTAGTACCTCCTTCACTTCAGCATGCTGTAGATCAGAGTGAATGGACATTTGTGTTGTGCTGTGGTTGGGTTCTAGCCTATTGAGTAATACCACCCATGTTTGTTTGCAACCACTCACTGCAACCATGACTATCAGGAGAAGGTGATGCCCAGTTGAGGTTTTACATGGGAAGTTTGTCTTGGCACAGTGTGATGGTTTGGGAGTTCCCCACCCCCCACACTTTGTAAAATGACCCAGACTAGAACTCAGCAGGCTGGAAGTTAAGGACTGAAGCTCTATTTACAGCTCAGCACAATGTACAAGCAGAGATAGACACTAGAGACAGGAATAGTTACAGACATAGACAAGTTAAAGGGAATACAGAAACACAACTCCCCTCCCAGAAATCAGAGACCCCAGGAGGGGCTCCCAACCACCCTTCCACCTTCTCCCCACCCCTATACCTTACCCCAAGGTTTGCCTTACACACAAGGTAAATGTGGAGGATCGACCAGGGGGGTTAGAAGGAAAGTAGTTAGTGAAGATTAATCGACAAAGAGGAGCCAGAAGCTAGACCACCCAAGACGCTGTGTCCCCAGCGAGAGGCAGACTGAGACTGCCTTATCTAATGTTTTGAGTTCTTTTTCCCAAACATCTCAGCAAGCCTATGAGCGAAATAGACATCATGATGTTTTCCTTTCACAGCCTATAGTGTAATTTTCTCTATTAAAATATTCCAATTAACCTCAAACCAGCACAAGCAGATACAGGTTTGTTCTCTGTTGTCTTGCATCTTCTGTTGGCAAAAGCAAGTGTGAGTGCTAACTACCCGCTGCTATTCATTTCAAAGTGAAGAGCAGCAGGAAAAATATCTTGGGTCATCCCATCTACCTGTGACAACAAGGAAATAATGGTAAGGACTGATACCTCCCAGAGAGTTTTAACATCTGGGTTTCAGGACTGCAGCTTCCAGTGGAAATGATCTGAAGTGTGTAACAGTGCAACATGTAGCTCAGAGTCATCGCTCAGGGGTGGCATGGTTTTGGAAACCTTCATCAGACCTGGCTCCAAGGAGGAGGTTTAAGTTGCCTCTCTGGACTTGTGTCGTCATCTCAGCAACCACATCTGCCTTTTCCCTCAGCAAGTTAACATTTTGTTCCAAGAAAGCAACAAGGTATGGCAAGACGTTTCTTCACTGCAATGCACATAGTGCTCTGCTGAGTTTTGTCCTGTCTAATATTTGAGCTGATCTGACCTTTCAACAAGATAATGATGGTCTGGAACATGGAATTAGCTTAATGTCTTACAGCAGAACTAATGTTAATACTTTTCCCACTAGAAACATAGAACCATAGAATAGTAAGGTTGCAAGGGACCTCAAGGATCATCTAGTTCCAACACCCTGCCATAGACAGGGACACCTCCCACTAGTACAGCTCACTCAAGGCCTCCTCCAACCTGGCCTTGAACACCTCCAGGGAGGGAGCAGCCACAACGTCCCTGGGCAACCTCTTCCAGTGTCTCACCATCCTCACTGTAAAGAAATTCCTCCTCACATCCAGTATAAATCTTACCTCTATCAGTTTAAACTCATTGCCTCTACTCCTGTCATTGCAAGACCTTGTCACTAGTCCCTCCTCAGCCTTCCTGTAGGCCCCCCTTCAGATAATGGAATGCCACTCTAAGGTCTCCTTGAAACCTTTTATTCTCCAGGCTGAGAAACAGGAAACCTTTACTTGGCTTTGCCACTGCCAACAGCTTTTCCAGCCCACGGGTGACAGCTTTCCTTCTCTGTGCACAATAAAGGCAGAATGTCTCCCTTCCTCAAACATGGAAATGAAAGAATTATTTCTTAGCAATATAATAAAACCAGCATGAGATGAAGACTACAGTACTTTAGCTAAATATTTCTTTGGAAAGAGATTTCTAAAGGAGATTGATGAGAAGAGGGTGAAAGAGAAAGACTATTCATTAGAGGACTAGCATGAGCTTGAGAAGAAGCCAATCTTTTGAAATTAACTGCTCTTTAGTTTTGACTAATGACTCGGCACCAGAAATTTGTCAGCTCTGGGTACACTGTGGAAATGAACTCACCGGGAATCACTGATGCAAAGCTAAAGCTTCAGAGTAATGACCAGACAAACCAGCTGGTTTTGCTTTTTGTACATTCTGTGTGTGCATGCAAGGGGTCAGTGCTGTTGTTTATCTGACAACTTCTGAAGTATGTATGCTCAGAAGAGTATAGCAGCATAAGATCAAATCCTTAAGCCGTAAACACAAATGTAATGCTTCTGTTTGCAACCATGTGCTTCAATGGGAAGCACATTCTGCACTTGGTAGGAGATGTTGAGGGAAATGTTTGACATCAAAAGAAAGCAAGTGGGAGTAACAGGACATTGAGATGCTGGAGCATGTCGAAAGACAGGCAACAAAGTTGGAGAATGATCTTGAGACTAAGACTTAAGAGGAGTGCCTGAAGGGGCTGGAGTTATTTAGTTTGGAGAAAAGGATGCTCAGGGGAGACCTTACCACTCTCTACAGCTACCTGAAAGCAGGCTGTAGAGAGGTGGGGGTTGTCTATTCAGCAAAGTGACAAGTGATATGGCAAGAGGAAATGGCCTCAAGTTGCACCAAGGGAAGTTTAGGTTAGATATTAGGAAGAATTTCTTCACTGAAAGGGTTTTCAGTCATTGGAATGGCTTGCCCAGGGATGTGACTTGCTTACCATCCCTGGAGGTAGATGTAGTGCTTAGTGATATGGTTTAGTCAAGTACTTGTCAGTGTTATGTTGATTATTGGACTTGATCTTAAAGGCCTTTTCCAGTCTAGGAAACTCAGTGATTCTGTGAACAGTATTTCTCTCACTTCATAAGCAAACTAGCCAGTAGGTTGTGAGCCCAGTCCAGTGCAGTTTATTTACATCGTTGCGTTCTTTTTAAAGAGACTACCTCTTTGCTGATTTTCTTGAAGAACTAGTAGCCAGAAACCTTAGATCTGAATGTCAAAGAGAAAAGAACAGCTGTGCTGGTTTGAGGCTAATTAGAATGTTTTAATAGAGAAAATTACACTATAGGCTGTGAAAGGAAAACATCATGATGTCTACTTCACTCATACGCTTGCTGGAGAATTGTTTGGGAACACTAACCAAAACAATAGATAAGTCAGTCTCTCTCTGGCTCTTGCTGGAACAGGAGCTGCTGGTGGGATCTAGCAGCTTCTGGGCTCTGGCTCCTTTGCTGATTAATCCTCACTAACCACTTTTCTTCTAACCCCTCCTGTCCGATCCTCCTAATTTACCTTGCACGTAAGGCAAACCTTGGGGTAAGGTACAGGGGTGGGGAGAAGGTGGAAGGGTGGTTGGGAGCCCCTCCTGGGGTCTCTGATTTCTGGGAGGGGAGTTGTGTTATTGTATTACCTTTTACTTGTATATTTCTGTAAATGTTCTGTATATAGTGTATATATTTGCTTGTACATTGTGCTGAGCTGTAAATAGAACTTCATCATTTAACTTCCAGCCGACTGAGTGCTAGTCTGGGTCATTTTACAAAGTGTGGGGGGGCGGGGAACTCCCAAACCTTCACAACACCTTAGGAAATGTTATAAACCTATACATAGATAAGCGTGTCTAAAAATATACTTTGGGTTTGAATGACATGATGAGAGGAGTACAAGTTTAATGTGTGCTGGGTGCTGCACATTTTCTCCTACCTAGTTTAGGCAGGGAGCCCATTATCAAAGTGCATCACTGTTTGCATCCATTTTACTTTTCCCCCCATTTGCTCCAATCCATGTCCACATGTTCGTGTACCTCAGCACCTGCATGAGAGTTGTGTGTTAAAATCATGTAATGGTTGCCCAGGCCTTGTTGTGATTAGACCTGCTCTGAGCTGTTCTCCAGAGACTTGAGCTGTGGTGAAAAAAGCTCCTCAAGACAGACCAGGAATAGCTCAGGAGCTCACTTCCCTCTTCCCATGGAGTTTTGGATGAAAAGGAGAGTCTGAAAGCTACTAATATATTTTTTTTATTCAGTCGTGCTATAGGAGGGTTAAATCAGTTATGAACACTGAGACACACACATACACACAAAGAGAGAGAGAGAGAGAGAATTTGTGCTCATTACTTAAGCGTGGGAGGGAAGGAGTTAGGGATTAGATGTGTGGGAGTGTGTTAATGGAGGTATTTCTCCACTGACTTCAGACAAAATCTCTGAAGGCTCATAAATTTGGCTAGCAGTGCTTTTTATTTCTGTTGTTGCTGAATGATGTGGATCACTAGTTAGCTTTTTCCTTCTTTTTTACCATTGATTTTACTTTTTGCAAACTCTCTCGTCTTGGACAAAAAGAAATTGCCAGGATAAAGAAATGAAGCTTATTTCATTTCATATCTCTTAGCAAAATCCACATGATTCTTCGTAGGTGTTTTTCCTCCTGAACTAGCAAGATTTCTACTTTGTTGTAAAAAAGGACTTGACAGTGTTCTTCTGGAGTATATTACTTCTACTAAGTAATTTTATAAACTACAGTAACATTTCAAAGCCCAAGACAAGGCTCATCCTTTCTGATCCTATAAATCCCCATAGTCCTTCCCAGCTGAGTTTGCTGATGAATTGAAGCATCCAGTAACTACAGACTGTGAATTCATGAAGTCAGTAGCAAAGAAGATAATCTGAAGCTTCCATTCCTTCCAGGAGAGAAATCTGTGTTTTCCTCATGAGCCTTTTTAAAGACCTTTAAAATTGAGCTCAGGAGACTGAATTGTCATCAGTTAATCACAGAATTCCAAGCGCAAAGCATGCTGCAGCTTGCATGATTATTTGAAACAGAACAGAACAGAATAGAATAGAATAGAACAGCATAGAATAGAATGGAATGGAATAGAATAGAATAGAATAGAATAGAATAGAATAGAATAGAATAGAATAGAATAGAATAGAATAGAATAGAATAGAATAGAATAGAATAGAATAGAATAGAATAGAATAGAATAGAATAGAATAGAATAGAATAGAATAGAATAGAATCAACCAGGTTGGAAGAGACCTCCAAGCTCATCCAGCCCAACCTATCACCCAACTC
>VWZE01004280.1:18317-32059 GCA_013396675.1 Eubucco bourcierii
ACTTAGCCTTGTTAAATCTCATCCCATTGACCTCTGCCCATCCATTCAGCCTGTCCGTGTCCCTCTGCAGGGCTCTCCTACCCTCCAACAGATCCACACCTGCTCCTAACTTGGTGTCATCTGCAAACTTACTGATGCTGAACTCAATCCCCTGGTCTAGATCATCAATAAATATATTGAACAGGACCAGGCCCAGCTCCGATCCCTGGGGCACACCACTAGTGACAGCTGCTAACTGGATGTGGCACCATTCACCACCACTCTCTGGGCTCAGTCCTTCAGCCAGTTCTTGACCTATTTCAGAGTGAATCTGTCCAAGCCATGAGCTGCCAGCTTTGCCAGGAGCTTACTGTGGCAGACAGTGTCAAAGGTGTTTCTAAAGTCCAGGTAGATTACATCCACAGCCTTCCTCTGGTCCTCTTTCACAAAAGAACCTGTCGTGTCTTGGGATTAAATGTAATTATTTTTTCCATTCTTTTTCCCTTGTTATCTGATGACAACTCACACATCCTTTGAGTTATTATCCGAGCACTGTTATACACTGAAGGGAATATTTGAAAAGCAGTTGCTGAGAAGAAAGAGCTGATCAGTTTTTTTGGTTTTGTTTTTTTTTTCAATTTTAAAAATATATTCAAACCAGAATCTTGTAAGTTGGGGCTATGACAAACGTAGCTGCCTGGTATAGGAAATCACTTTTATGGAAGGGTTTGGTTTTGGTTTGGTTTGGTTTTATTTGTTTGTTTGGGGTTTTTTGATTGGGTTTTTAAAGACTATTTGAGTGTAATAAACAGAAACACCTACCAAGTTCACAGATCTTCTGTTTCCAAAAATATTTGGGCATTCCTGTCAGACCCCACCTGGAGTACTGTGTGCAGTTCTGGAGTCCTCAGCACAGGAAGGACATGGAAGTGTTGGAGTGGGTCCAGAGGAGGCCACAAGGATGATCAGAGGGCTGGAGCAGCTCTCCTATGAGGACAGGCTGAGAGAGTTGGGACTCTGCAGCCTGGAGAAGAGAAGGCTTCCAGGAGACCTTAGAGTAGCCTTCCAGTATCTGAAGGAAGGAGGCCTACAGGAAGGCTGGTGGGGGGGACTATTGACAAGGTCTTGCAATGACAGTACTAGAGATAATGAGTTTAAACTGGCAGAGGTAAGATTTAGACTGGATGTCAGGAGGAAGACTCCCAGCTTTGGTAGGAGACTTGCAGAGGGGCAGGCAGAATGTCTTGCAGATGTGCAGACTTGGCACAATGTCACACAGGCTGAGCAAGCCTGTGTGACGTGGAGCCATTTAAAACCTGTTCCTGGCAAACTTGAGCAAAGTAGTTTCCAGGTGTACAAATGCAAAACATCAGAGCTTGTCGTGCAGCAGAGCTATCTCATAGCTTAGCAGCTATCCTACAGTCCTACAGAGCGTGGCAGGATGCAACAGCAGTGAGGCAGAATGCTACCAGAAGCAGAGAGCACATTAAGGCAGAAACAGTGGCACCAGCAGCACAATGTCTCTGTCTGGTCATCTCTTTTTATCAATGTAACTCAAGTCTAATGGGTCTCTGGACACAGATTAGCCAATCAGAATGACAGTTAACCAAGCTTAAACATATGAGATGAAGTCAGGGCTTGCTTTTACCTTTTAGAGTAGAACACAAACAAATGTATAAACAAGTGCAGATACGCTGTGAACAAGTTGGGACAGACATGGAGGCACCAGGCCCCTTCCTTTCCTGTGGTTGTTTCTCCCATCAGCAGAAGGAGGGAGAGCAGAAAAACATGTCTGGACAAACTAGGACATGCTTAAGCCTGTTTTGGCCTTCCATGACATCTCCTAGCAGACTTGCTCTTATTTGAGTCATATTTCACACAGTTTGTTATACCTACATTTCTCTGTTCTTTGGGTTTTGGTCAGGTCTCTTCCTTTAACAGATAAATAGTATAACCTCTTGTTTGTACCAGTAACTGTTTTCTCTAGGTCAACTTCTCACTGTTTTGTGAATGTGCAAAACCTGTCATATTAAAAAACAAGAACCAACCCAACAACAGAAAGGAAAAAAGAAACTTGTCATTTTCTCAGCCTTTTAAATCCCAACTTCCCTGTGCGAGCTTCAGTTTTCTTTACAGTTTGCCTATTGAATTATAAACTATCACTCACTGAAGAATTGTTGTAGATGTGCAGCTTCATTTAGTGTTGGTATTTTGAAGCATTTTAGGCATTTCTTAAATGTTAGTATCACCTTCCTGTTTAACATGTATAGTCAGAGTACAGTGACAGCAACTGCTACACAGTTTCATCACTAGGAGAAGGGATGAGACTTATTCATAGGGAACAACTAACAAAAGCTCTTTGAATTTGAACTTTCTCAGCAGTCCCTGTTAGATACATGACTCAGCCATGAATTGGATGGCAAAGCTAAATGTGAATTACCAACTGGTGACTGAGCTGTTGTGCAGCATGGACTTAAAGCACAGTTAGCTGCAATAACCATTTAAAATGCCAAAAAAAATATGCCTACCTACCTGGCTCTGTGTTGTTCCCATTTTCCCCAGTTGTGAGGCTGTGCCAGGAGTTTTCAGAATTTAGGATGTGGCAACCAAGACCCTCAAAGGAGGAAGAAGTTTTGCTTGTATTTTATTCAAGGACTCTTCTGATTATGAACCACATCCATATGCATGCCACAGACTCTGCAATGGCCTAGTGATAAAAAAAAATAATCGATAAACTTGGCTGGTATGGAGATACCTCTTGGGAAGTGGGAGGAGAGGAATAGGTGAACAATGTCACAAAAATACTGCTCCTAGAGGTTTCCATAGCATGAGCATGGGAACTTGTTTAAAAGCAAAGAAAAAAAATGTCATCATAAAGAAACACAGCTTTATGGGCATCTTGCATGCAAATCTATCTGTGCACACATCTGGGCTGGAATACAGACATAGATCCAGATCATTAACATCTATTTACTGAAGGTGATCCAAACTATCAATCACCTGAATCACTGCAGTAAAACCTGTCTTTTAATGAAACAAAAGTGAGATGTGAAAATAAAAGGTAACCTACTTTTAAATGTTTATAGAAGATAAAGGTTTAACCACAAGTCTTTCATCAAATGGAAGACAGTAGGGAAAAAAAAGTCTAGAAAATGCCCTTTGGCTGCTCTTTACTGTGTGGTGAAACCTCACAATATCTCACCTCATATACTATATATGCCCTAAAGGCAGCTGGAAATGTTTAGAAATATGTCTATTTTGGTACATGGCTGTCTCTCTATCTGTTATATCCAACAGTGTTACAAGGAAGGGAGATATTTGCTTAAATGAAAAGCCCAGACCCAAGTGTGAGATGGTAAATGGCGCTCGAGGGTATACAGCAGTCTAAACCGTGCCCTCTGTTAAAAGAATCAGCCACCTGACTGCTCATTAGTTAGCAGTAAATAATGAGGAATAGCTTGAGGCAGGAGCTCAGAAGTGCAGATGTCCCAAAATATTCACCCAGTTTTTGGTGTCATGAGATCTGTAGTGTCATAAGGTAAAATACACTTAATCCCTCTTCTGAGTGAAGTAAAGCATTTTACAGTCTTTGTGGAGTCTAGTAATTTTGGGTAATCTTTTTGGTGAGGATACCAGAAAAGAAAAAAGCAAGGTCCAGGTCCATGAGATCAGGCAGTGACTGCACACTTTCCCCCTTCCCTAACACATCATGCCATTCAGTGATAAGTGGCTGCTGCTGGAAATTCCCCCATAAGGATGCCATCCTCTCCTCCCTATCAAAAGGTAGTAGGTGATGCATTTGAAATTAGAATGGTAACAAATCTGGGATTGGTTAACAAATGGGAAGATCAGCACCTCAAACCAGAATTACCCTGAAAAGGGGGGAGTCTGAGTGAGGAGGGTGGGCAGTGGCAAGGCTGTGGGAAGAGCTCAGTCATATGGAACAGTAATGGTCCCACTGCAAAGAACTGCAGAAATGTAATAAATAACAAAATCCATGGACACTTTTAAAAGATGTTCTTTTTCTATTAAGGCATTTTTACGCTTCAGTGACTCCCTTTCAGGGAGCTCTATAACGAGGCTGGTTTTCCTTGCTGGAATTTTAGTCTGCTTTGTACTTTGGGTGCTATCTAGAGTCAGAAGGTGTTTTGTAGTAGAGTTTTTATAAGCATTTAAATCACAAGCCTCAGTCCCAATAAATTCTAAAGAGCTTTTAGGTGCCTAGATTTTCCCTGTTCTGTGCACTTCTCCTTCTCCTCCTTTTTCTCTGTTCTTGTCAGAGTTTGGGTAGAGCTCCCCAGTTGTCTGAGGACACATGAAGTTAACAGTCTTGGGGTTAAGATCAGAAAAAAGAGAGAAGTCAAGGTTTGCTCTCCATACCTAACCTGGTACAACAACCCCATGTCTGGTGAATAGGAGACACCTCTTGTTTGGGTCTGTTCTGGCATCTATCCATCTCCTTGACCCTTCAGCAGTGCATCAGAGCTCAGCTTCAGGCTCCAGTAAGTCTCACCCCCTCTAGTATCAGATGTCATCTTATGTCACCCTTTTCCTACAGCTCACAGCAGCACCTGCCTTGATGTTTCTTTGATGTGTCCAGTTCAGCCTCTCACCAGACAGCCCCTGCAAAGGTGCTTGCACAGAAAGGTACTCCAGGCAGACTCTGATGTCACGGCTGTTACACGCTTTTCAGTCATCAACAGCTGTAATCACAGCCTGTGGGGTTGCTGGTTGAGGTCCCTGCCCCATTCACAACAGTTTCTTACCTCTTCCTCACAGCAATCTGCCTCTACTTGTAGCCTATTTACTAAGCTTTGTACATTTGTTATCTGAACCAAGATGCCAACCTGCACCCCTATTTCCCCTGCCTTCTTACCTTTCAGCACTGTGTGTCGAATCTTGTTTGCTAAGAATGTGAAACATTTTTTCCCCTGGTCTGAAAAATCGAACATACTCTCCTTAGTGTAGCATAAAGCTTAAAAAATGTGAGCCTAAACAGCAATTACAGGTTCCTTCTTCCTGTATGCCTCTCATTCACCTCAATGTATGTGCCAAAGACAGAGAGGATGTTTGCAAGCAGATGGGCAGCTAAGCAGCAGCAAGAAAGCATGTGGAAAGGAGGATGGGTGCCACTGCTGAAGGTGCTCTGCCAGAAAGGTGTAAATCCAGTTGTATTTCCACAGCACATGCTTGGCCTCTTCTCCCCTGTTGATGTGGGAATGTTGGGTCCTGAATGTGCTCAAAAGACTTCATCTTCCCTGGGGGTCCAGACTCAAGGATAAAAGCCATCTCCCCCAAACAACCTCTGAACAACAACAGCCCAGGAAAGGCTGCCACGTGACTGCTCTGAGGATTTTAATGTGAAGCAACTGATTTAACACTTTTTATGACCATTAAGCTTTCATATTCTCTGTTTCTTTCTCTGCTATGCATTTGCACATGCAAATTTTTTTTTTGAGAAGTGCGAGTAGAAAGAGAAATAGGAAACTAAATCTAAATAAACTCTTCATAAAATCCACAAATTAAGGACAAGTACATCATGAAAGCATATTAGTCAGAAAGCAATAAATTCCTGCAAATTTATTGTCATATATAATCAAAACCAGACTATAATATATAAGAAGTTAAAATAAATACTGCAAATCAACCTCAGGCTGTAAATGTTTAAGATTAGTGCTTCATGCTACATGTACCTGAGGTATAAATAAAACAAGCAGGAGGGCTTAAAAAAAAATTAAAAAAAAAAAAAAAAGACCAAACCCAAACAACAAAAGAGCAAAAGGTGTATCCCCTAAAAAGGGAGTTTGAAATTATAATGTGGCCCTTTGACTTACACTTAGAAATGGACTACAAACTACTGGATGGCTTGATGTATTCTTGTGCATTACTTAACACTGATAAACCTCCCCTTCTTGAACTGGACTCATAGAGAAGCCTCTAATGATAATCCTCAAAGAGTGTGTGCTAGTTGCTATTTGTGGAGGTGGCAAATGCAGTGGGTGGCTCCAACACAAGGTCTGACTTGAGGAGCTGGTGTAGAAATGCTTTCACTTGATTGAGAGAAGTGGTTGGAGGCCACCAGCAGGTTCTGCAGGAGCTTCATTGAATGCAGTACAGCTCCAGTTATGATCCAGACCTGCCCATGCTCCCTGAGGCCCGGTTTCCACTCACAACAAGTTACACTCTGCCTAGGACACTTTTGTCAAGGGCAATCAGATTCACAATGATGGGACACCTCCAGGAGCTACTTTTGTGATGTTCACCAGGACCTGCTAAATGCTGATGGGCTGCTGGGTTTCAGATCAGTTCTTCCATTACTCTGTGTGCTCTTTTGAAGCAAAATACTTATTTCAACCTTCAAAGCTAACAAATGGATCTGATAATCCCAATCCAGTGAGAGGGTCTTATTTAAACTAGCAGCGTGCAACTGTTTCTCTGCACAGTCTGAACTGACCTGAGAAAGATTCCATGTTTAGAAGCCATATTTTTATATATTTAGTGTATATGCAGTGCTATTTGCCTAAAGTGCCCTCTTGTCTGCATTATTAATGTGGTGTAAGCTTGTAGTTTCCAGTATCGTATGTGTGGGATTTCTTTTCTCAGATCCTGAGCAAACCACACATAATCTGCCATCAGAAAAGCTGTTTAAAAGTCATAGCACTGGGCCTCGTGTTTGAAATCATTTAACTAGAAACAAGAAATATGTGATATCACAATCTACAACACTGACTCCACAGTGGAAAAGCATCTGCATTATTAAGGTCGCTTCTGGCTTAGGTAGCAATTAATTATGTCAAATGAGAGAGGCAGTATGTGTGATCACACTGAGAAATCAATGAGAATGGTTGGCATGAGGATAGGGCAACCCACAGGGTGGGGCTGAAGGTGCCAGCCCCCATCCCATGTAATCCCAACCCATCTGCCTGAATCCATGCCAGGGCAAATGCTGACTGGGAAGCAGAAATCTGCTGCCATGCGGGGCTGCAGTGCAGTGCAAATGAAATCATTTGGGTAGAGGCTGATAAAAGCGAATGCAACCTCGGCTGAACTGCTGCAGGTATCAACTGCACCACATTCCCAAGCATGTACCTGGAATGTTATGCAGTTTCCATTCACATGGAGCCTGAATTTCACCATATTTCCTTCTGTCAGTAAATTACCGATAAATCCTTTCAGGTGAAGATAGACTTGAGAAATGTCCCAAAGCTGCTGGAAACCTGATATTTCCTTCCTGGTGGGATTCAATTCCCACTGTCAATAGCATGTCAGTGTGAAACGGAAGCAGCCATGTTTACAAAATTAACAAATGGACTTCAAGTTAAACATTGGGCAATTTGTGAGGCAGATTTTTTTTTTTTTTTTCCCCCCCCAAGCATTGACCAGTCTCCTGAGATTACTTGTAGGTGAATGTTCTGTTATTCTTTCTGGACTGACTTATTCTAACATCATGTCATTTTTAATTGCTTTTCTTGAGAAAATATGTTTGCAACTCCATCCTGTTAGCCTTGTTAGAGTGCTCTTGATGTTAACCTTTTCCCAAGGCTGCATTCACTGTTCTTAAATCACTTGTGTATTTTTACTGCCTTAAATCTCTTTTCGAAGTTGGGAATGCAACAATGTATTCTCTATATGCTATGTGCCTTATACCATTAAGCTCTGGGCTTTCATATAGGACAAAACCAAACGGCACAGGCTTGTTTGTATTGGGCCCTGATCCTGCAAAGATGTACCTGCTGTGTGCATTTCAAACAGTCTTGTCTGACTTCCCTGGGACTGCAGACAGGAAGAAGTTCAGCATGTGCCTAAAACCTCACAGAACCGGGATTTGCAATCTTAAATTCTACAGCAAGAAGAAAGAGAAGTTGTTATTGCAAGACACCCTTGGGAAGGTGCAAACCTGAAGATGTCTGATGTCTGCCCCACTTTGTTAGGCTCAAATCCTCCCTCCAAGCACCCCAAAACTGCTCACACTCTGATACGTTGGAGTGGGTGTAGTCCCTGAGTGGGTACAAAGCCTTGGCAGAAGTGGGTCTGCTCTGCTTACCAGGTTCACCACTAACTATTTGGGATTAATTACGTAAACAATGTGATATTTTCAACCACCTTAGCTATGGTTGATGAACTGAAAGTACACAGCTTGTTTCAACAAGTAGCAAATATGAAGTTGGGGTAGAGGGCAGGAAAGTATCCAGAAGTGAGATGAGTGTCACTGCTTTTAATAGGACTCCTTGCAACAGGAAATCAGTTATTTTTGGGGGGTGGAGCATTAAAAAAAAAAAAAAAAAAAAAAAAAAGGATTTACTGCCAAGATTTGTGAGGAAGAAACTAAATTAATGCATTATTTTGCTTATATAGTGTTTAGCACTTTTTTTTTTCCCTTTTAGTCTGCACCATTAAATGTAAAAAGCAGATCTATCAGCATCTAATGTTTCTTCAAAACACCATGTAGTATCTAGAAAACAGAACTGTCAGGCATGCTTGTCATGTACACATATTTGGTCATTAAATGTGTCCAGGCATGAATTCTGGCAGGATTTCTTCACAAGTATCTTGAACTTTTCTTGACGCTTTCAATGACATGTAATACATCTGCAACTCAGGGCTTGATAAGCCCATAACTCCTTAATTATGAGCCTGGAAACTCCCTTCAAAATTATCATCCTATAAGCAACGTGATCTAATTCTCATGCCCAGAAATTCACACTGCAGGTGCTTTGCTTTGTTCGGCTACCTTTTGCTAACTAACTTTTTTTATCATGTCAAGAGAGCCTCGTGTGCTTTGCATTCTTGTGTCATTGTATTCCTGGAGTGCTTTTAGAATCATAGAATGGTAAGGTTGGAAGGGACCTCAAGGATCATCTAGTTCCAAACCCCTGCCATAGGCAGGGACACCTCCCACTAGTACAGCTCACTCAGGCCTCATCCAACCTGGCCTTGAACACCTCCATGGAGGGAGCAGCCATAACCTCCCTGGGCAACCTGTTCCAGTGTCTCACCACCCTCACTGTAAAGAACTTCCTCCTAACATCCAGTCTAAATCTTCCCTCTGCCAGTTTAAACCCATTGACCCTTGTCCTGTCATTGCAAGACCTTGTCACTAGTCCCTCCCCAGCCTTCCTGTAGACCCCCTTCAGATACTGGAAGGCTACTCTAAGGTCTCCTGGAAACCTTCTCTTCTGCAGGCTGCAGAGCCCCAACTCTCTCAACCTGTCCTCATAGGTGAAATGTTGCAGTCCTCTGATCATCCTCGTGGCCTCCTCTGGACCCACTCCAACACCTCCATGTCCTTCCTGTGCTGGGGGCTCTAGAACTGCACACAGGACTCCAGGCGGGGTCTGAGGAGAGCAAAGGGGCAGAATCCCCTCCCTTGCCCTGCTGGCCACACTTCTCTTGATGCAGCCCAGAACTCAGTTGGCTGTCTGGGCTGCATGTGCACACTGCAGTTTTGCCGTAGCTTTCTAGCTGACCTCATTGATATTGAGCATTTGTCTTTTCTATTGTGTCTTTTCATCCATTTAAGAACAGTGCTCCACTCTCACACCATGTATGCTGTTTGGATCTGATTTATCCAGAGGTCAAATTTGCTTCTGTTACGAATTCACATGTATGTAGGTGATGTGATGCCAGTAAGCTCTCTTAAAGTGTATGGGACTTGTGTAAGTGCTGTAAGAAATAAAAGAACAGAACTTATGTATCTGATGTGTCTAATATATAAATCCCATTTTACCCTATGGGGAAAATCAATTGGGAGCTGGCTCAGTGTCTTGCCCAAGGTCACAGAGGATATCAATGATGGAGAGTGAACAGGCCCCTCCAATCGCAACCCTGTAGCTTCTGTGCAATCACTTTGAAAACTTCATTTCCACCTACTGGACTGATTTTAAAGAGAATAATGAAATGGGGAATTCTGTACTCTGTCTTAGGGCCTGAGGGGAAATCAGGAAAACGTTTGTCTGATGATTTAATTAATTTAATAAAAGAGGAATTACCTACAAAGTTGGTTTTGTGAAAATTCTATAGAGACTATAAATCATGTGAATGTTTTATTAAATATGAAGTTAGCAGGCAAGGATACAACAATCTACAGAAATGCAGAAGACAATTCTGCCTTTTCAAAGTATGAAGAAGTCCTATTTACTTATGACAGGAATGGTGTGGCCAGTAGGAGCAGGGAGGTCATTCTCCCCCTGTACTCTGCACTGCTTAGGCCACACCTCGAGTACTGTGCCCAGTTCTGGGCCCCTCAATTGAAGAAGGACATTGAGGTGCTTGAGCGTGTCCAGAGAAGGGCAACGAGGCTGGGGAGAGGCCTCGAGCACAGCCCTATGAAGAGAGGCTGAGGGAGCTGGGATTGTTTCGCCTGGAGAAGAGGAGGCTCAGGGGAGACCCTCTTGCTGTTTACAACTACCTGAAGGGTGCTTGTAGCCAGGAGGAGGTTGCTTTCTTCTCTCAGGCAACCAGTGACAGAACAAGGGGACACAGTCTCAAGCTGCACCAGGGGAAGTTTAGGCTGGAGGTGAGGAGAAAGTTCTTCACTGAGAGAATCTTTCACTACTGGAATGGGCTGCCCAGGGAGGTGGTAGAGTCACCATCTCTGGAGGTGTTCAGGGCGAGTTTGGATGTGGCACTTGGCACCATGGTCTAGTCTTGAGGTCTGTGGTAACGGGTTGGACTTGATGATCTTTGAGGTCTCTTCCAACCTTGGTGATACTGTGAGACTGTGGTACTGTGACATGTGCGAATTTATACATCACAATTCAATGTAAGCCTGAATATATTTAACTAAGAATATTTTGCTTTCTTAAACTCCAGACAAAAATTACGTACTCCCCTGATAGATATATTTGTTCCTTTTCATATTCAGCATTTGTGTCTAACTTTGATCACCTTACTAAAAAAAAAAAAAAAAAGGAAAAAGGTTTCTATTCTTCATTAAGCTTAGAGTTGCTAGGGCAGACCTATCAGCCAACAGCATCCCTCTGTAGCCTTTCTCAACGTGTACAAATGGCACAAGGTGTTAAGAGATGCAGACCACGAGGCCAAGAAGTTTAATGATGGATTTATTACTGAAAAAAAATGTATGCACTTTTCTGAAAGTGCATACTGGTTCAACTTCAGGTTCCTCTTAAACTTGCTGTTTAAACGACAGAGTTCAGCAGTGAAATAGTCCATGCGGTTTCCAGAGAGGAACCCAAAGGACCCTTCCTGGATGACAAATTATGGAAAACTTCCAAATCAAGTTGTAAACATTCTCTCTGGGTAAATAACAGTTATGAAAACCATATAACCATTCCCTAGGTTTACATGCTGAAAGAGTGCTTAAAGCATCATCAAAATTCCAGACTCAAACAAATTCAAACTTTTGGATTAGTTCATACTTGGATGTGAATTTAATAATTTGGACTGATTTCTACAGTCATACTGGTTTTGCAGTAGAAGCTTGCTAATGGTTGTGATTTTCCAGGCTGATAATTTTGGATAAAGCTTTCTGAGATTCAAGACCAGCACCACCTGGAATCTTGTTTTTAAAAAAAGTGAAATATTTTCCTACCTCTTCCCATGCAGCTGAGCAATTATGTTAAGTTTGATGTCTTTGTGTTAAACGACATTGCTTCAGACTCTGTGCATGCCAAACAGCAGAAAGCTAGGAGAGTTTGAAAGGTTATCACTGTTTCTCTTCAAATTCCTGTGTACTGAAACCCTTCTGAGATGGCTGCCTACTGCAAGATCACAGTTTGACAGCTTCACTCAACTTCAGGACTTGTCAACTCAGGGGGTAATTTGCCAGTTCTCAGGCAATAAAGTAAACAAGGGATTTGGGGCATCAGAGAAGGAATGTTTGAAATCATTCTTAATATTTCTCCTATTCATAACATGTCACCAAGCCAGTGAAGTTACGAAGGCAGCAAGTCTTAGCTTCTTACGCATCCCAGGTGCTGTTCACAGGGTGAAGGAAAGGCAACCAGCTTCATAGAATCATAGAACGGTAAGATTGGAAGGGACCTCAAGGATCATCTAGTTCCAAAGCCCTGCTATAGGCAGGGACACCTCCCACTAGTACAGTTCACTCAAGGCCTCATCCAGCCTGGCCTTGAACACCTCCATGGAGGGAGCAGCCACAACCTCCCTGGGCAACCTGTGCCAGTGCCTCACCACCCTCACTGCAAACAACTTCTCCTAACATCCAGTCTAAATCTTCCCTCTGCCAGTTCAAACCCATTGTCCCTTGTCCTGGCATTCCAAGCCCTTGTCAATAGTCCCTCCCCAGCCTTCCTGTAGGCCCCCTTCAGATACTGGAAGGCTACTCTAAGNACAGGACTCCAGGTGGGGTCTGACGAGAGCAGAGCAAAGGGGCAGAATCCCCTCCTTTGCCCTGCTGCCCACACTGCTCTTGATGCAGCCCAGCACACAATTACTGTCTGGGCTTCATGTGCACACTGCAGACTCATGTTGAGCTTTTCATCACCCCAGCCCCCCAAGGCCTTTTCCTCAGGGCTGCTCTCAGCCATTCCCCACCCAACCTGGAGCTGTGCTTGGGATTGTGCCTACCCAGGTGCAGGACCTTACACTTGGCCTTGTTGAATTTCATGAGGACACCTGGACCCACCTCTCCAGCCTGTCCAGGTCCCTCTGGATGGATCCCTGCCCTCTAGCAAGTTGACTGTGCCACACAGCTTGGTGCCATCTGCAAACTTGCTGAGGTTGCACTGATTCCTCTGTCCATGGCACTGACAAAGCTGTTACACAGCACTGGTACTTCCATCAAGTATCATCCAGATTTTTTCCACTGGTGACATTCCTGACAAGGCATTGTTTTTCAGGTGGATGGTTTGACAGATACTTATATAGCAATCTGAGTTAAAAGGCAAATCAGTATTGCTGGAAACAGAGCCTCATTTAGGGGTTGTTCTTTATATACAAATATGCCCAGGTTATAGGTTTTCTGTGTCATAATGTAGTTATGGCACATTCCTCTCACAGCAGCCTGGAAATCCATGGACACTTTGTACAAATGCCTAAATGCAGAAGATGCCATAGTGATGGAACCTACCAATGACTACATGGACCCTACATACCTGTTTGTGGGCCTGCAGCATCTTTGCACGTGAACTAACAGGTACACATTCTGAATCAGTCACTTTACAAAGTCCTGACTTTGTGGAAATCATCTGAGACATCTTAAACAGTGCTGGGTGTTTTTGAGGGTGCTAAGCCCAAATTCTGACAATCTGGCTATGTTAAATAATGCACCACCAACTGGATACTCAAAATGATTAGGAACTTCTAAGAATGTAACCTGATTCTTTGGATATTTTGGTGTTTATGTTTCTGTATTCCTATCAAGGAATAATATGATACAAAACTAAGCATAGAAAATATGACCTGATTTTTAGACTGGTGTAAGTGTTCCTTGAACATCTATGTTGAGAACTCCAGTTGCTAGCACACCTAGTGCTGACCCATTTGTTAACTGCCTGGCATGTCCATGACAATAAATTACCTGTTGTCATCATCAAAAATGAGTAATGGTCTGCCAGCCTTTTAGGATATTATTTAAAAGTCTTTTTTTTCTAAAAGAAGGACTGTATTCCCTCTTGAGTTAATGCTCAATTTTTTTTCCTCTTTCCTTTTTAAGAAACTTCAATAACTGTTGCTGATCTGTGTTAGTTTTCTAACTATGGTAGCTGCTGTGCAGTGAAATTGCAGTTACAGCTAAACTGTCTTTTTAATCTTTTGCTAATAAGGACATTTAGCTAGACTCA
>VWZE01004283.1:0-16997 GCA_013396675.1 Eubucco bourcierii
GATATGGTTTAGGGGTGAACTTTGTAGAGTAGGGTCAGTGATTGCAGTTGATGATCCATGGGTTTTTTCCCAAACGGAATGATTGTGTGATATAATTCTGTGATATCACAGCTGCTTTTAATCCACCACGTTCTGTGTTCTTAATTTGACACAGTGTATTTTCGGTATTTTTAGGTCATCAAACAGTGATATATTGCTATAATTTGTGTATTGTAAAAAGCACACAGGCTATAATTTTTAAACCAAAGAAGCTTGCATTTTGTTAATGTATGAACTAATGCATTGAGGAGCTGTGCTTATGAAACTTTATTGTCTCTAAATGTATTTTGGTCAGAAACCTAAGTGTAAGATACTTAAATACGCTGCACCTCTCTTTGATGCTTACTCATTTAAGGGCAATTTATAGCAAAGTTCTTTTGTTGATAAGGCAGATCTGTTTTGGCATACCTCTGTTGCTTCCTTTTTTAAAAAAAAAATTCTTTCTGTGTTCTTGTTTCACCAGGTGATTATCCAGCTCCTCGTGCTGTTCTAACTGGGCACGACCATGAAGTTGTCTGTGTTTCGGTCTGTGCAGAGCTGGGACTTGTTATTAGTGGTGCTAAAGGTCAGAAATGTTTTTATGAATTAAGTCTTAGCATTTTTAGAGCCTTTTTTAGTGGTACTTCTCATCTTTCCTCAAGCCACGTATACTTTGATTATCTAAAGTCTGCTTCGCTAAGGTGTGCTGTAATTCTGAGGGCATCTGCAGCATCTTACTCTGAACATTCTTAATACCTGGGTTTAAGAGGTTTAGACACAAATTAAGTTGATCTTTCCTTCGAACCTTCAGCCTCTGCTACTCTTTCTCCCAAATCTGGAAGAGTAATTGGTAACGATTACATAATTTATACAATAATTCATAATGATATCTCCTGATTTTGAAGAAAGCTGCTGACAGAGACCTGTATTGAGGACCAGCTTCAAGTTCTCCACCCTGATCTTAAATGAATGGCAGTTCAGTTGCTTGAAAGCACAGCAAGGTTATTTTGCTTGGGTTTGGACCTATGGACAACATGTAACCCAGTATGATTTTTTGTAGTGGATTCCAAATAATGAGGAGCTTGCAGATTTCTGTCTTTTGTTAGCCTTTTTAAGCCATCTGTTCACACTTCCTCCCTGTTACTTATCTATGGATTCCAGAGTGTTCAGCCACTTCGATACAAATGTTCAAAATACCTTTCCAAACCTGCAGCAGGCTCCTGTGTAATTGGTAATCAACATAAAGCAAGCACCCACATTGCTGAGTGTTTACTTCATCTTTCCTCATTCTATTTCTGTTTCTTGTTCCCTTTCATTTCTTCCATCTACTTTCTCCTTTCCCCCTTAATACCTTTCTTCGCTCACTGCACTTTCAGCTTTTCTATTTGGCATACTATGTTTGTTCTCTTTTCCTATTTGCCTCCCCCTCCTTTCTCTACTTTCTTTTGTGCTACATTATTTCCTTACTTACTTCCATCAGATGCCTCTTTTCAGGCTGATTCCTCAGTTCTGTCTTTTCCAGTCCTTTTCCAGTTTCTTAGCGTGCATTTCATGGCAGGACTGTATTGCTTTGCTGTCCTGGTTGCATGCTGCCTGTGCTCCATCGTGGGTGCCTTGTGCCTCTGGAGCTGTCCATGGCGCTGTGGCAAGATACATAGCTCTTGAGAACCTGCTGAGGCAGAGAGACAGCACATACAGGACTCCTCTGGGAAAAAACCTGTGCATCAGGTTGATGTTTGCACANGCATCCTAAACCAGATTTTAATTCCACTGCAGTTGTATCCCATAGATCCAGTCAGGCTTGAGGTCTCTCTGCATAAGGCTTTATGCAAACACAGATACAAATCTGTAGCAGAGGGTTTGCAGATGAATGCATTGATGCTGTGATTCTGCCTGGGCATACCCAGTTGCTGTGTGAACTTTAGAGAAGTTAGAAGGGCTTAATGTGAGGTGGCTGGGCCTGACAATGTGAATTTCAAGGTCATGAGCCAGTTGTATAAGGAAGAGATTACTGTGCTGTCCAGGAGTATCCTGTGATTCATAAAAGAAAACATTTAGTATTTACTGTGACTCATTACATTTATCACAGAAGAGACTTCTTTTCGTAGCAGGAATAAAGATCTCACTTTCAAAAGAGCTTTACTCTTAGATCTTGAAATGAAAATAGCCCAAATTTGCATCTTAAAGTGTACATTGTAGATTTCATATCTGGTTTCTTCTCTCATCAGCAGTAATACAAAGACAGTAAAATCTCATATTAAAATCTCTCTGGAGTAAATACAATTAGAGCATGGTCTCCTAAAAGCTCTTATAGTCCAGATATCATAGCAACTGTAGGTTGTCAGATGACTCCAATTATTAAAACAGTTCAGGACTGAAATCTACGCATTTAACATCATCACTGGGGGAGAGGACCTACAGGAACTGCCATTGTCTATTGGAGAAATATGCAGTGATACGATTATATGCCCTCTGGGAATTGCTCCTACTAGTCACTGATAGAGCCCCATCTGTTTAATGTGAATGGGCAGGCCAAAGAGAGTTCATGTTGTTGGAGGAAAGCAGTAAGACTGAGAGTTCTGAATGCTGGGAAAGAGAGAAGGAATATTTTAGAAGGCAGAAGCTCCTATCAGTTTAAGTAAATAATAAACTACCACCTTAAGACATGTTGTATATATTCTCTTAATATGCTAACTTTTGTATTTCCCTTTTTTGTACATATTCTCTTAATATGCTAGCTCTTGTGTTTCCCTTTCTATTGCATATTTTAAACTCTTCAAGAAAATATTGTATTGTCTTTTATCTGTGCAGAACTAATGTGATATAAACGTGTCGTGCGTTGCTTCCTCTCACAGAGCATGTAGTTCGTGTAAGAAGCAGATATATGATGTCTTATGTTTTCATATACAGAAGGTCCTTGTCTGGTACACACAATTACTGGAGATTTGCTGAGAGCCCTGGAAGGAACAGAAAACTGCTTGTATCCTCGCTTAATTTCAGTATCTAGTGAAGGTCACTGCATCATCTACTATGAACGCGGACGGTTCAGCAATTTCAGCATTAACGGCAAACTCTTAGCTCAGATGGAGATCAATGATTCAACCAGGGTAAATCTAAATGAAAACAAACATTTGCTGTGTCTCACCTTTGTTTATGAAAATGAATTTATTTGCAGTGTGCTTTAAAGGAAATCCCAAATGTAAGATTGCCACCTCCTGCTTAAGTCATATTCAAACACAAGTCCTCTCATCTGTCTCCACATGTGAAAATGCACTTAAGCTTTTCTAGAATAAACAAGAACAAACTGTTTATGATCCCACACAATCCCTGGAATATTTGTTTGGAATTGTATTTCAGTGGGAAACATGTCTTTAAAACAAAATACTCTGAAAAGAGTCCATTCCCCTTTTATTAGCAAAGACATGAATTCCTGCCTTCGGGGCTCTGCTCTGTCACTAGCACTTGAAGCAGCATTAGGAATGCAGATCGCTGCGCTGCTTTAGGTGTTAGTGATGGCACTGAGTATTGGAGGACAAATGGTGAAATGTTATGTGCTGAATTCAAATTGTGGCAGATTCAGTTAAAGAGCTTTTTGATTATGCATCGTGTTTCAAACCATGCAATTCTTTTATGTGTTGGTTTATCTTTTGATTGGGAAGAAAGAGGAGTGGGAGCCTTTTTCTTCAAATTTAAATGCACAGAGCAAAACAAATGCTTGTGTGGTGATTAATTTTTGCAAAGTAGACCCATTCTCATAAAAGCTAACTGTATGCCTGCATTTTGTCTTTTTCTCCTGAAGGCCATCCTCCTGAGCAGTGATGGGCAAAACCTGGTGACAGGTGGAGACAATGGGGTAGTGGAAGTATGGCAGGCCTGTGACTTCAAGCAGCTCTATATTTACCCTGGCTGTGATGCTGGCATAAGAGCTATGGATCTGTCTCATGATCAGAGGTGAATTTGTTGTTAATATTTGTGCATAAATAATGAAATTGCACAAAATACGCATCACCATGAATTTATGTCATGAAGTTGTTAATAGGATATGGTACAAAATCATTACCCTAGTAATTCTACAATTACATGAAAGGAGGTTGTAGTGAGGTGGGGGTCAACTTCTCCTGCTAACTAGGAATATGGCAAGAAGAAATAGTATGGGGTGGTTTAGATTAGATATTAGGAAAAAATTCTTTAATGAGAGAGTGGTCAAGCACTAGACCAGACTGCCCAGGGAAGTGCTGGAGTCACCATCCCTGCAGGTGCAGAAAAACACCTGTGTAGACATGGCACTTTGGGACATGGTTTAGTGGGTATTGTGGTGTTGGGTTGATGGTTGGGCTTGATGGTCTTGGAGGTCTTTTCCAACCTTGATGATTCTGTGATTGTCATCATGTGAATTTATCTGACAGCATTTCATCCTTGAGTTACGTAGTGCAAGCACTAAACTTCAAGGTGGGCCTTACATCATTGAAGTCAGCAAGACAAAGACTCAGCAAGCAAAATATGAGTAAAATTGCATTAACTTAACAACACAGGAATAGTCAGACAGGATCAGAATGTGGCAGTACCTGTGAACCAATGGGGCTTAAAACGAATTACAGAAGTTTGTGGTACGTTGGGAACCACCTGGGGTTGCATTTAGATTGTAATGTATAATTTTATCAGTGGAACTATCTCCCAAGAGTAAGTGTGGTCCTTTCCTTTGACCTTTGTGAGCAATGGAAATGTACAGAACTAGATTTATGCAGTCACCACAATGACACTAAAATGGTTTGATAAAAGCAATGATAAATATCTAATTCAATTTAAAACTCAGCTATCGGAGTTAGAGGTTATGTGATAACTCAAAAATCTCCTCAACTGTTGTCACTGAAACAATGTAAATATAGGCCTACATTTCAGTATGAAGCTTTTTAGAAGTACCAAGGTGTTATCAGCTTATCACAAGGGACCAGGTCCATGGTCTTCACAGAGGCATCTTATTCCATCTGGAAAGCCCTAGGATATCCAGCTAATTCCAGCTGCACTCCCATGTGGATTCCATAGGCCCTGTTGTCCCAGCTGCCAGCTAGCTATCCCAAACACATCAGCCATCCCCATGCACCTCCAGTGGCATGAAGTGCCTAAAATTAGGCAGCTGGGTTCTAAAATACCCCATCAATTTTTATTTTTTTTTTTGTCATAGGTACATAGGTTTCTTCATGTGAACTGCAGGAATAAGCTCCTGTAAAAATCATGGTGATTTACTTTCTGTTGCCTGTGGAGTCTCGAGGACAATTAAACTCACCCTAAAGTACATGCCAAGTGACATGTAGAGTGTTGGTCTCAGGATGCAGAGACAGTACAACTGATTAAGGCCTAATTTGATTGCCTCCAGTTAATACTGTTTGATATACCTTAGATGTCTGGGGGGGCATATATGACAAAAGACCTAGTGGAGACTCACACACTTCTGGAGAGCAAGCTGAAGGCAAGACAGGATATGCAAGAGCATATCTCCATCGCAAACTGTGAGCTTAATCTTTAGACAGTGTTGCAAAAAGAGCGCCTCGGTTTTAGCTTTTTCAGCTGTTTATGGTGAACCTTTGCTTGAGAAGGTAAAACAAGGTTAACTTGACCATCTATTCTACCTTTTTCAGAACTCTGATTACTGGCATGGCTTCTGGCAGCATCGTAGCTTTTAATATAGATTTTAACCGGTGGCATTATGAACATCAGAACAGATACTGAAACAGAATGAAGAACTGAAAGCCCAGGTAAAGCTGAGAGCACAAGTGCTGCAATGAAAGGTGTAGTCTCTGGTGGAAAACCACGTCTGCATTGACCTCTGTTGTACATTCCATTACACCCAGCAATAGCTGTACATTGTAGTCAGCAACCATTTTACTTTGTGTGTTTTTTCACAACTGAACACCAGCTGCTGAAAAGCAAGCTTGTATCATGTAAATTATATGAATTAGGAGATGTTTTGGTAATTATTTCATATATCTTTGTTTATTGAGAAAAGGTAGTAGGATGTGCCACAAGAGACTTTTGAAAATTCTGGGGAACCTTGTGTCCAGTTATTTCAACGTTTAGGCTTTGAACCTAACATGCATCCCATCTCCAGCCTCTTTTCAAGCTGAGATAAAAAAAATACGTTTGATACTTTGTACATCAGATGCACATCTTAACTTTAAAGGGATACTTTTGTAAAAGTAAAACCTTGTATAAAAAAAACAAAACTGTTTCTTAATTTTATTGTGGAGCTACAACTTGCATGTACTTTAAACCTGATGTCTTGAAGGAACAGGCGCATTCTCACAAATCAAACTGGAGATCTCCTGAGGGTACAGCTTGTGTGGAAGGGTTGAATTTGGGCGCAAACAGTAATTTTGACATTTCCACCAACACATGTTTTTCACTTTTTGAATCTCAACTTTATCCCTCTTAAGTGGAGTTCTGCTCATGAAGCATTTGGATAAAAAGCCATCATATGCCATATTTATACCTTATACAATAGAAGTGAAATCCCTCCCTTTTGAATTGAAAGAGTAGAGAGAAAGGGAGCAGAGAGAGAAGTTCAGTTTAGTGCTTTGCAATTCTTAATGACTCCCAATACAGACAAAGTGTTATATTTCTGGATTTATTAATATTTGACATACAAATCACAGGCAAAAGAGCCCCCAATGATTTTTTTTTCCCCCTTGTTTTTAGTCTGAGCAGCCTGGTTTATTTGACAACCTTAGCTTCATTATCAAGGAGACTGAAATTACTCCTTTTGGTTCTTCTGAAAATCTCACCTGAAGCCACTCAGACCAAGGCACTTCATGTTTTACAATACTGTAATGATAACTATTGGAATAATTTTCTGCACATTGTACTGGTCAAATTACACACCCAGGGGTATATACACTTTAATTCATGTTTCTTCTTTGTATATTTGGTGACTGTATTGTCATAGATGTACATATTGTGTCGGTAGGGCTATGAGGCATGTAACAGGAATGTAATTTTCTCAGAATTTACACTCACTTGCAGTCATTTATTTAAAAAGATAATGGATTCTTTGTATTGGCACTTTGCACCAGGAACATATCATTATTTATTGATGTGATTACTTATTTGTTATCCACCTTGTATTAGTAAGTTTAGCACTGAATTTCCCCTTCCATTGTTGTTTGTATTTATAAGATTCGGAAATCATTGGGGATCAGTGTAATGATTAAGTTATTCATCACCCGTCTGTAAGCAATATCTTGAGTTTGTAGCTTAGAATTGGGAGAGTATTGAACATCTGGAAGACAAGTTCATTTCATCTTGAGATCATGGTGAAATATTTTGGATATATAAATTCCTTAAGCTATTGTAACCATGTTTTATTGCAAAGATGTAAAATATGCCAGATGTGTGTGAGTTGGAAATCAAAAAGAAAAATAAAATATGCAAAGAATTCATTGATTGTTTTTGATTTCAGTGGACTTTTCATCAGAACATTCACATTATCATTAGGAACAGACAATTATTTTAGGAAATACTCTCCTGTGTCCTGTGTATATGCCAAAAACTATGCATGCCTGGGTGGTTGTATTTCCTGGGGTCTCAGGAAATAAAACAGAGGTTGCAGAGTGCATTTTGCAACTCTTTTGATTGTCACTACATGAAGAAAAGCTACTACAGATACTGTGATCAGAAAAAGTGTAAAATCAAAGCCTTTAAGGGATATTTAGTATCCTTGTAAACAGGCAATAATCTTGTTTAATAGACCTCAAATGAAGCAAAGATCTGATGGGAACCATTTTGGATATCTCTCAATATCTGATAAGATGGAATTAATTTCAACTTATTTTGGGTGTTGAAAGTTAGATATCTACACACTTTACATAGCAGAACAAAATGCTAATTAACATTACTGAGTACATGAAGTCTCTCTGCATTATGTAAAGTACAATTTAGTCACAAAATATAAGGTTTTGCACCCAGGAAAACCTTTGAATGCAAAATTGGTCATGAGTTACAAAAAGAAAAAAAAAATCCTTCTCTATTGCATTCATAGATAGAGGTATCCAAACAAGTCAGACATAGTAATAGCAGTAGTAGTAGTAGTAGTAGTAGTAGTAGTAGTAGTAATGATAATATACCATCTCCATTACAGTTTAAATTATAAAAACAGAGTTTACACAAAGGCACAGGACAAGGAGAATGTATTGACAGGCTGCTGTAGTCACACAGCCCATCTTAAGGGAGTTTTTGTGGTGCAGCACCGCTGTTGCCTTTCACACTACATTTGATTTCTGCTTTTTAAGGGAAACAATACAAATGAGATAGAGTTATGATTGTCAGGATATTTAAACTCCTTTGTTGCTGTTATAGTTTGGTTGGTTTGTGGTTTTTACATTAGTATAGACCTATCCGTTGGAGGATCTCTTAACAGATTAAAAGACAATGCACACATATCTCCAGTTTATATCACAAGCTTTTGCCAAACTTTCAATTACTCCTTTTCTGTCACACAGTAAAATTGGGATGACTCTCCTTTTTTTTTGATCCATAGAAATGAGAGTTACTGGTTCCAGATAGTCTCTGAAAACTTCCTGTGGAAGATGGAGCAGCTTTGACCAAACCAGTTAAATGCGATCAATTTCTTAACTAAGGGAGATGCAGCACTAAGGATACAGCATGTGACCAAAATATACCTGCAATGGAAAAAACACACAGTTATTGGCTGTGTAACTGCCAGTTAGTCCTAGGTTTAAGAATTGGAGTATGCCATATCAGGAGGATGATCACAGTATCACAGTATCACCAGGGTTGGAAGAGACCTCAAAGATCATCAAGTCCAACCCATCACCACAGACCTCAAGACTAGACCATGGCACCAAGTGCCACGTCCAAACGTGCCTTGAACACCTCCAGGGACGGTGACTCCACCACCTCCCCGGGCAGCCCATTCCAGCAGTCAATGACTCTCTCAGTCAAGAACTTTCTCCTCACCTCCAGCCTAAACTTCCCCTGGCACAGCTTGAGACTGTGTCCTCTTGTTCTGGTGCTGGTTGCCTGAGAGAAGAAGGTAACCTGCCCCTGGCTACAACCACCTTTCAGGTAGTTGTAGACTGCAATAAGGTCTCCCCTGAACCTCCTCTTCTCCAGGCTAAACAATCCCAGCTCCCTCAGCCTCTCTTCATAGGGCTGTGCTCGAGGCCTCTCACCAGCCTCGTTGCCCTTCTCTGGACACGCTCAAGCACCTCAATGTCCTTCTTAAATTGAGGGGCCCACAACAACTGTTAGGATCTTTGTCCATATCCTACCACTGTTGAGGAGGGTGCCACTTTCTGTACAAGCGCAACAATAAAAGAAAGACTACTGCATTTTACCTCAAGGAAAAACTAGTTAGACTCAATTTACTGGATAAAAAAATGATTGAGTTGATAAAGAATCTCATGGATTGTGCTTGTAGAGCTAAAAATGCTGCCTGTGAACAGTGCTTGTGGTGAATGCTTGTTATAATACAGTACATCAACCCTACTGACAAGAAAGCAGGATGTTTGAAGCAAGCCTTGTGCTGCCAGGAATAAAAGTGTTTGAAGCAGACACAGGGAGTGAAAGGCTGACTTCTGATAACAGCAAGAGAACCACCTCCTCATGGAAGATGTCTAGTACATATAAATATTTAATTTGAAGACTCAAATTGTACTCACATTTTCCAAAGGTGGACTGGTTTCATTTAGGTTTTTGTGTGTGTGTGTATATTACTTGCAGACACTAAAAATGAATGCACTAACACATTGGTATTTAAAGACAGAAAGAGGTACTGGAAATTTGTATATCTATGCAATACAGTGCAGTTTCTATCTCTAACCCCATTTATTAGCTTTGCAACTTCTACAGTTAAATTTCAAGATCTGCAACTGACAAGAAAAGTCTGAAGATTGCTTTTATCTAAAATTTATAAGCTGCAGCCAGATAATTAGTTTACAGAGGAGTTTATGTAGACCAAAATCTGCCAAACAGCTGGCTCAGTTTATGGGTCCCTTTATGGTTATATCATGCCCAAACAGCATTACAGTTTTGCATCACTAGTTAGAAGTCCTCTCTCAATTGCGCCCCAT
Source organism: Eubucco bourcierii (assembly GCA_013396675.1). Taxonomy (NCBI): domain Eukaryota; kingdom Metazoa; phylum Chordata; class Aves; order Piciformes; family Ramphastidae; genus Eubucco; species Eubucco bourcierii. The sequence continues at coordinate 10,104 of VWZE01004283.1, forward strand.
TGGCACAAACAAGGACCTGGGCAACAAACATGGGAACCTAAGTGACAAATTCACAGCCTTGAGTGCTTTTTTATTCATGAAAAGATTGGCTTTAGGGCTCCACGTGCCTAAGGGTGCCATAGTGCCAAGCTACCTTCAGCCTAGAATTCCTAACATGAAGCAGAGAATATGCTTTTATGTATAAAACTAGACAGGGAGAAAAAAAAACCTCCTCTGGTGCCAGAAGATTACAGACAGCTAAAAGCTATCAGCACTAGTGGATTTGGCTTAAAAGTTTCATCTGTTTATACTTTGAAGAGACTTACTCTTGGCAGGATGCTGCAGTGACCAAGCCCTGTGGCAAAGCTAATCCTAGTATCATAGCTGTGCAAATTTAAGAATGATGCATTTAGTTTCCCTCAGTGTGTACCAGAACTAGTGACTGCCAGAAAATGCAGCATAATAATTGAAAGAGGTCTTTCAGTCATGCTGTACAGCTATGCATATAAATCCAGTGCCCGTGGCTGTTCAGTTACATTAGGTTGTACAGAGCTATCAAATGGGAAATAAAATAGTGCCTGGTGACCAGTGTCCAGTAATAGAAAAAATAAACTGTTCCAGTAGGAAGGCAGCAGGACTCTGGAAAAGAGCCAGGAGCTTGGAGAAAAGTTAGAGGGACATATTTCCTCTGCAATAAAACACTCAGCCTTTTTCTTCCAAATAGGCCCAAACAGATCATCCTAGGTCCTGTTCTGTAATGTTACTTCCCTCCTTCTTTCCTCTACTAAACCCTTCCAACCCCCTTGTTTTAACGTGTCATGAAGAGCAGACTGTAAGTTTTCTCTCTCTTGCAACCATGTCTCTCTTGTTATCCATCACATGCTCTCGTTCCACCTTATTGCCAAGGAGAACTAAAGCAAATTCAGCATAAAGCACACATATGAGGTTCCAGAAGGCCCCCACAAATCTCTTCAACAGGCTTCTTACTGTCCCAGTATGAGTTGCAGGAGGTAAAGCCCTGAAATGGAAAGGCTATCCTATCTTTCAGCTGTCTATTCGAGCAGAACCAGCAGTCATGTGGGAGTATTATTCTCCTAGTAATTAACACAGGTCAGGGTCTTTCTCTGACCTGAGAGCAAGTGGCATGACAACCTCTAGCCATGCTGCCAGACTCCCTGGGACCAGCCTTTAACCTGTCCTAGTCCATGGACACTGCAGAGACTTGTTTAGAAGGTGACAAATCACAAGCATGCCAGTTACACCGTACAGATGAGCAAAGCACACTGCCCGAGCCTCCACTTTTTGTTGGATGTAGCCAAGGCACCTATAAGGAATTCTTTAGGCTCCATTATCATCAGCACATCAACCATATTGCACAGTCATGACAGACAGGTCTTAGGACCCAGTAACAACTCCCTGGCACAAGTTTATGCACATGTCTACTCTATCCTGTTTGAGCACTACATGCTAAGACTACAGGTTTCAGATCACAGACTACAGCTATTGCAGTGTTACATGAAAGGCACTCACCTGATTATGACCATAGTGCCTTGCGATGTTCTCAGACTTATGTTCCCCTTGCATGCTACCTCATGTATATCTTTACACCAGGGAACACCAATACTGACTGAAAAGAGCTTCTGCTCACTCTATAGCCCTCACAAACTTTGTGCTCAGGGCTCCTCCTCGCTCATTACTTCATAAAGCTCATTGACACCAGCTCCAGCTCCGTGAAAATGAATACCTTGGAAAGAGTTAATAGGCTACCATCACTATTGGTATAGTTTCCTCTGTTGTCAGAGCCTCATTGCAGAGGCCTATGCCCCAACTTGAAAAGTCACTCAATAGTAAAAAGCTATCTTGTGGCAGATAAACCTGTCAGCCAGACACCTACTACAGCACTTAGAAATGTCAAGTGGGAAGGATTAACCTGGAACATAAAACTCTGGACATGTAATGAACGAATATGTGCAGAAACTGGCATACAGATAGCATACTCATGTGCACCTCATTCCATGTAGGCTGGATTAATGTCCCAAGGGGTGCTGATCCTGCTTCATTGATGTATGATCTGGCCAGTACACTAGTCAGGAATACCTTCCAAGTTCCATGGCAGTCCATAATGAATGTGATGAGGCTAGGCATACACAAGTTAGAAAGATCAAAGTGTATGGTTTTCTGCAAATTGCAATCTGTAAATTCATGGATAAAGGATAAATTTTGAAATGTACATAAGGATAAAAATAGGATAAATTTTGAAATGTACATAAGGATAAAAATATGGGGGAGGGAAAAATTGTTTGCCTGCAGTTTTGCTTCAGGATGAGTTGTCTGTAGGGGTATTTTCAACCTATTGTTCAGCTTCCTTCTTTCAAGTCTCTTCCTGCTTCTGGTATCCCTTTTGCCACTGTGTGTTCGCCATGGAGAGGGAAGGGACCGCTGTATGTTTCAAAGGCAAGCACATGTGTGTGCAAGGCGGCTCAGTTATGGTTTTGTCTTTTTGCTACTTAAGGAATTTTCTAGCAAAACCCACACCAAACCAAAGAAATCATTAAATCACAGGGTTTGATAGAGGAGGAAGGGAGCAGTGGAAATTCTAGTCACAGCATCTAGCAGGGCCTGGGCTCAGGGCAAAATGAAGAGCCAAAGCCCAAGTCCATTTTTTGTATCTAAGTCAAAAAGAAGGCATCTCCACTGACAATCCTAGAATAGCCTGCATACGTGCATAGGAACAATACAACCGTTCACAAACCAAGGTCTGAAGGGTAAAACACTTATATTTATATTGCCACTACTTCAATTATACTCAAATCTTGTTTTAAGAATCTAATCTCTATCTATATATGGTCTGTAGACAATCAAATTATGGAACTGCAACTTCTGGAAATGTCCGTTTCTAGGCATTTAATGTGAATGTGCTTATAAGTGCATAAAGCCTGCAGTCCTTGAAGACTGTTTTCCTTTCCAGACATTAATGGTTGCAGTAGTTTCATTTAAGTAAATTTTTGGTTAAAAAAAAAAAAAGATCCTCCTTAGTAATGCTTCTTTTCCACAATGCCTAGTCAAAAAGATTTCTGTGTTTTCCATGAAAACTAGCACTCAAATATGGACTATGCATGTTTCAAAAGATAAAAGACTAAGTCAGCATTTCATGTCACTGGAAAAGTCCCACTGCTACAAGGATTTTCCAAACAAAAACATTTGAAATGCCAAATCAGTGAGCAATTAATGAACTCAGAAACAAATCAGTTTGGGGAATTCTGCCTTGGGAAAATGTGGGACAATCCTTTGCTGCATCCTCCACTGCTTTTAGCCTTCAGAAAGAGGTTTCTAATAGCAAAATGTTTCTGCACAATTCCAGCAGAAACTAGATTTTGAGATACTGGACATGGATGTGCCTGTTATTTCTTCATTACAATACTAGTCAAATGCCTTTCATGAAACCATTGTAGTTCCTTTTAACACATGAGTAAGCTCATCAAAATTATATCAAGTCTATTCTTCACAATTTATTTTGATAGCAAATTACCTCGTTTTTCTTAATTCAGCCCTAAACTCCTTATTAACTCCTATTTTCCCTGAGATTCTGTAATGACAGGCCTATCTTGATTTGTTTAAATGTTCTTTCTAATATATTGGCAAGAGTTTTTTGTGGTTTAATCAGTTTGTAAAGAAAACCTAAAGCAAAATTCAGTAATTCAACAGATGCCTCACCCAGGCCCTTGAAACTCTTTGAGGTTAAGTTGCAGAATACACTACCTTGAGACATCTTACATTAGCATAGTGTTTAATCTCAGACACGTGGAAATCAACTAGTCCTTATTATTTAGTTTTTAGTTTTCAGTGAGAGATGGGCAACTACTCATAGTGTCAAAAAAAAATATGGTATTTTCATCAAGAAGTCTGAGGACAGTATAGTCCCAACTTTACAGTCCTGCAGGTAACAGAATCATAAAATCATAGAATGGTAGGATTTGGAAGGGACCTCTGAAGTTAATAGAGTCCCAACTTCCAGGCCAAAGCAGGATCACCTGGAGCAGTTCATGCAGAAATGAATCCAGGCAGGTATTGAAAGTAGCCAGAGGAGATTCTGGGCAGCCTGTTCCAGTGCTCTGTCACTCTTGCAGTAAAGAAGTTTTTCCTCATGTTGGGACCCCACCCCTGGAGATATTCAAGATGGGCCTTGATGGGGCTCTGGGTAACCTGGTCTAGTTGAGTATGTCCCTACTGACTGCAGTGGGAGGTTGGACTAGATGACCTTTGGAGGTCCCTCCCAGCTGGGACCTTTCTATGATTCTATGATTCCTGTGTTCTAGTCTAGTCTAGTCTTGTCATTGTACTTCTTGTCCTGTTGCAGGACACCACTGAAAAGGGACTGGCCCTTTCTTCTTTACATCCACCCTTTAGATATTTATAAACATTAATAAGCTCCCTCTCAGTCTTTTCTAGAATAAAAAGCCCCAGGTGTCTCAGCCTTTCATAAGACAGATGTTCCAGTCCCTTAATCATCCTCAGAGCCCTCCATTGGACGCTCTCTGATATACCCCTGTCCCTCCTGAACTGTGGAGCCCAGAACTGGACACAATATTCCAGACACAGTCTCACCAGAGGAGAGGAGGAACAGGAGAACTTTCCTTGACCTGCTGGCCACACTCTTCTTAATGCACCCCAAGGATACCATTGTCCTTCTTGGCCACAAGGGCACATTCCCATGGATAACTTATTATCCATGAGGACTTCAAGGTCCTTCTCCATGGAGCTGCTTTACAGCAGGTCAGCCCCTAATATGTACTGGTGCAAGGTGGTGTTCTTCCACAGGTGCAGGACTCTACAGTTATTCTTGTTGAACCTCATTAGGTTCCACTTTCATAGAGTCATAGAATCAGTCAGGGTTGGAAGGGACAAGAAGGATCATCTAGTTCTAATATTCTACATAATATTTTGAGAGTACAAAGCAGCTACACAGAGCCTTCTCTGTCTTCTGACACAACAAGCTTTGTTTCCATGGGTTTTATTGATACGACCTGGAAAACAAGGGTTCCTGAAGACAAACCAAAGCTCTTTCTCCTCCTCAGAGTTAGTGACTTGAGTATACCAACTCCTGTCAATCCACCATGTAGAGACATCCAGAGCAGCTACCTTCTGGTAGAAAACACAAAGATGACCTAGCTTCTCTGAGATGTCCCTCCTTGTGACAGTGTGATGAAAGGGATTTAAAAAAAAAAAAAAAAAAAATCTGAAGGATAAAGCTTGTAGTCTGCTGGGTAGTTGTTATTANTTACCTGCAGAGCCAAATGGTTCTTTTACTAAATCAAAGGCAAGAGTGAATGAGAGAAGGCAATGATTTATATCAGGCAGGCTGAAAGTTCAGAAAACATTGACAAACATCTTACAAGAACAGATTTCACATTTGTGTCCCAGACAGAGCTTTCCATCTGAAGCAAGGAAGAGGATTCTGGTTACTGACTCAGTCTCAGGCTCTGCACCTCACACATCAGGTCAAACCACCCTCCACACTGCCAATAATAATAGTGCTGCAGGGCCAAATTAGGTGTTCAGTTACACCTGTGCTCCCCAGGGCTGCAGATTAGAGCGGTGGTGATAGGGTGTAATCCTGTGCAGTGGTAGGTCTAGGCGGCCCTCGCTGCCTGAACTCATTACATGATTATGTCGATGACGTGTGAGAGGCATCAGCTGCTCCCTGCTGAGGTGCAGCATCAGCAGCCCTCCTGCCTGGTGACTGCAGCAATAAGGTTTAGAGCCAAAACACCTGAGCTCAATCAAATTACTTCACTGACACCCTCTCTGCTCCTTCATTTCCATGTGATTGTTAATCTGGAAGCTGTTTCAAGTCAACAGCCTGGGAGAGTAAGAGAAGAGGAGCTGGAGCTTCAAAACCCTCCACAAAGGGAGATGTATGCATGGTCAAGGCAGGAACAGAACTGTAATTCTGACTGCATGCTAGGGAAATTTAGTATTGAAAGGTGTGTTCCTTGTGCATTGAACACTTCCTGAGGTTGGTGTAGAACAAAACCTACACTCCACCTAATTCTTATTTTGGAGCTGGCTCGCTCCTTTGTTGGACTAAAGGAGCTATGCGTGTTACGGTACAGGCCAGCCGTTCAACCACGTATGATAATAAAGAGTAAAAAGCAGTTTTCATGGCTTTACAGGGAAGGCATTATAATAAAAAATAAAGGACTCATAGGAACATACTTAGAGGCTGGCTGAAAAATAAATGACTGGGTTGAAAGCCAGTCAATCTTACAAATGTCACTGCAGAGGAATGTACAGATTTATTTTAAACAGAAGGATATTTACTCCAAAAAAGAAGACAACTTCCAGTGTCCTAAGTGCAAGTGATGATGTATACTGACTGGAGATCTTTTGCGTATGTTTTGAGGTCGTCCACAGTAGTATATGATTGGCAACAAACACTAATAACCAAAAATATGTGGTCCCTTTGCAGCCTGAAGTAAAACTACTCATTTACAAGTGCCTCTGCTTCGGGAGGCACTGTGATATCCCCCTGTTTAACACTTTCTTCTCAACGGCACAATGTCCACCTGGAGACCAGTGACAAGTGGTGTCCCTCAGGGGTCAGTGCTGGGACCAGTGCTGTTTAACATCTTTGTCAGTGACATGGACAGAGGAATGGAGTGCACCCTCAGCAAGTTTGCAGATGACACCAAGCTGTGTGGCACAGTTGACTTGCTAGAGGGCAGGGATCCATCCAGAGGGACCTGGACAGGCTGGAGAGGTTGGCCTGGGCCAACCTCATGAGATTCAACAAGGCCAAGTGTAAGGAAAAGCTCAACATGAGCCTGCAGTGTGCACATGCAGCCCAGACAACAACCGAGTCCTGGGCTGCATCAAGAGCAGTGTGGGCAGCAGGGCAAGGGAGGGGATTCTGCC
>VWZE01004283.1:21947-72196 GCA_013396675.1 Eubucco bourcierii
TAAGGGGGGGGGGGGGGGAAATAAATCTAATTATTAAATCCATTTGATTTTAGTCCATCATTTTCTGTGATACAGTTTTGTTAACATGTGGGGGGATATCTATGGAATGTATAACAGGTTTATCACTTCTCAAATGAAACTGCTGCCAAATCTGTAAGGTTAGAGTCTTCTCTCAGCTATAATTCTGCAAAATCCATAATACCTATATTGAAATTAACCAGTTGGGTTTTTTCACTGATTTTTTAAAATGAAACTAAATTCTCTACAATTACTATAGTTGGGTTATTGTGCAGATGTTGTCTATTACTTAGCAAGTGTTATTGTCAAAGCAGAAGGGTTTGGTGATAATATTCATTGGGAAGTACGATCTCCAGAATGGTTGTCAACCTTTGTTCTGAGCTAATGCTGATACAGAAGTGTATAAATGACCAAATGCAATATATCACAATTTCTATGGTTGGTTTGAATTATACTACTGACATTTTATTACAGATATTGTGCTGGTCAGCTTAAAAAATTTTATATAGTGTTTGTTCTGGAATGGAGGTCATTTCTGTGGTTATGGATTAGTAGTGCAGCTTGGCTTTACCCACTCCCTGTTACCTCGGGCTACAGCCAGAAAACATTTTTTTTTTTTATATTACCAACTTAGAATTTATAGGTGCACAGCTCACACCACCAGTTGCCAGAGGCACTCATAAACCCTTCTTCCTAGCACAAACTATCAATATATATATCCTGATCAGGAGCAGACACTGAAAGTAATGGCTCTTTGTTTCCCTCTGGCTGCAAAGTGCCATTGTTGGCCATGCAGGATTTGGATAAGATGACAGCAGTGATAGTTACTGTGCTCTGAGGTGCCTCAGCAATTTTAACCTGCTGATAATACAATACAATGAAACAGCCCTACTTGGAGTCATTCCACACCAAAAAAAATCTGCCCAAGATTCATGTTTGTTCTGAATGGAACCAGAAGAACACAGAGTTCAGAAGGAGAATATGTCAATGTGAAGATCCTCCTTCTCCTCCTCTTCCTCCTCTGCTTAATCAGAGTGTTACTGGAAAAGTGGAATGTCTTCTACAAATCACACATTTCCAGGAATTTGAGAAGTCTGGAGGAAACAACTTTTCAAATAGAGATGTTATCAAAGAAAGGAAACCCAGAGTTGTGTCTGTAAGGTGTTGATCTGAGATGTGAGGGAGTCCTTAATTCAAAGTAGTTTTCAAATGTCAAGATCAGTATGAGGAAGACTGAGCAGAGACTGACTCCTTGGTGTGCTCACACACCCCTGCACATGTATGGGCATGGAAAGAGTTCACCCTTTGTCAAAAGTATTCAAAAGAGGTTTTTATTATGTTTCAGTGGTAACAAAAACCTCTCTTAAATCACAGGAGTTATTACTTAAAAAAAAAATATTAATATACCTGTCCTTTACTCAAATCTACCATGGAAAGACTTTTGTAACATCAAGGAGTTCAAGTAGCTTTCAAAATTTATGCTGTGTAGAGGGGAGATTTTTGATAAAGTCATAAAAGGAGAATGGATGCTAAGCATGACAAACATCTGCTCAAGAACAAACCAGGTGAAAACCATCTTCATCTGCCTAGGCCTACAATTGCTTCCTGTGCTCTTCCTGCCATAGGAACAGGACACTAAAGGCTCAGCTTTCACCATCTCCAAAGACTTGGCCAGAAATGTGGAACAGCTGAAAAATACTTGAGACTATATACTTTAGGAGATCATAAAACCAGTAGTAGTTTGAGGATGTTTTATATTTACGAGATGGTGGAAGTTACTTACACAGCCATGCAGTCAAAATCTCTTCCATGAAGTCAAACCACTCAGATCAAAGTATCTGCATCAACATTATCATCAGGCATGGAAAACAAAAAATAAAAATTAAAAAGGTGTGATGTACAACAAATGCCCCCCCTGTGGTGGTTTAGCCCTGGTCCCCTTAAGAAAGCCATTGAGTTCTCCAGGACAGAACTTCACAGAACTTTGGAGGTTGGAGGGGCGCTCTAGAGATCATCAAGTCCAACCTCCCTGCCAAGGCAGGATCCCCTAGGGTAATTCACACAGGAATTTATTTGGGTGGGTTTTGAAAGCCTCCAGAGAAAGAATCCACAACCTCCCTGGGCAGCCTGTTCCAGTGCTCTGTTACCCTCACTGTAAAAAAAAGTTTCTCCTCATGTTGAGGTGAAACCTTCTATGTTCCAATTTGTAGCCATTGCTCCTTGTCTTATTGCTGCTGACCACCAAAAAAGATATTGGTCCCAGCCACTTGACACCCACCCCTCAGATATTTGTATACATTGATCAGATCTCCNATGTGTTTTGGGTACTGTCTAAGACTCTAAGCACAACCTTCCCAGTGCTTCAGCCTTCCACCTGGGAGCCTGATTCCCTAAAGTCTTTCTCTTAACCACTTCTCAACCCAGAGCTGCCATTCCCCAACACTCACCCCTTCCCCTATTTTACAGGGCAACCTAATGTGATCAAGATGTTCAGCATGTCTGGCTGAGGCAGGAGCAAAGTGGAAACTGCACTGTGCTCAGCTGAAACAGGGAAAAGGTGGCTACTTGAGATAAGTGTTCAGAAAAAAAAAAAAAAACAACTACTCAGCATCTGTAAAAGATCTGCTAGTGGAAGGGAAGCTCTCTTTTCCCTTGTGAAATGAGTGGGTGCAGGAGGGGCCACCTCTACTACAGCAACAAACTGCAAATCCTTCCATCCCACTATGGACCTTACTTGGTTAAGTACAACCCAGAAGATGCTATTTGTAATGTCAAGATCCACATATTTGCCTTTTGAACAACAAAGTTTATTATAATATACAGGAGGTTTTTCAAAGTCCCTTCCCAGTTGCAGTAGGAACAGGTCTGCCTCCCAGCTCACTGCTCAGGGGCAACCCCAGGAAGCTCATTGCCAGTTTCATTGTTGCCAGTGAAGGCAGCTGCTGTAGGAGAAAGGTTACAGAAAAAGGGTTGAGACCAGAAAACTCAGTCCAGAAATGGCATGTTCACATTAATGCATTACTCCATGGAAAACCTGCTGCAATTGAGCCTCTTGGATCTTTATCAGGGCGACACTTTCACTCTTCATAGACTGAACTTGCTTAGATTAAGTATGAAAATGCACATATCACTGTGCTTAGGTGTGTGCTTAGCACTGGGTCACTCAACAAACAGATACGTTGCTATCTGGTACCAAGCTGTAACGGAATGATTTAAAAGAAACTCACTGAGAGCAACTATCTCATAATGCAGATCTTATGGAAGATATAATCTTTATATCAGTTTTATCTCAGATTTTCTGGAGCTGAACTTTAACCATTTCCTTCTTTTTTTCCTCCCCTCCCAGGGGGAAAGCCATTGCCATTTTCCTTTGTGTTCACACAGCTTTCAGACTGGGGTGGACATGGGGCCATCCTTACCCAAAACAGTCTATTTGCAGCTAGCTAAAGCATACTTACAAGAGCTGCAGCCTTATGACTTCCATTCAGATACAGCCTCCAAGAGTCATCCTTCACATTACTGTGTCACTTCTCTGTGCTGACAACACTACAGGGATACTTTCAATGCAAGGACTATAAAGTGCTCTACAACACCAGAGTGCTTATGAATTAAGCTTTGCTTGCACTACAATTTCTATAGTGAAATAAATAGCCTTTCCAAGCCCCTGAATAAATGAATATGACTGCAGAAATTACCTCAAAAGATATGGGGGATCCCTTGCCTTTTCAGCCCTCTCTCTTTCCTCGTGGATGCATGCACTGTTGATTATTGTTTGCATTAAGATGAATTATATTTAGCAGAATTGAAGCTGCACACATTCTTAGAGCAGTCTGGCTCTGTGTGACTGTGTTGAACAAACAGTCTTTCTGAGGCAGTAGTTTACTATTATTGCTCATCTCTTTGTCTTCTATTTTTTGTTTTTTAAATATATATATATATATATATATAAGCTTTCCTATAAAACTTGGAATGCAATAAAAAATGAAGATGAAGGAAACAAAGGGTTGTGAAACCATTCAGACCCCCGATTAATGGGAAAAAAAATCCAATAGAATTGAATTCTTTGATTCTCACATTGCTGTTAAGAGAGACTTCCCAGGAAGCTCATTCTCACATCAGCAGCCNTGCTCCTTGTCTTATTGCTGCTGACCACCAAAAAAGATATTGGTCCCAGCCACTTGACACCCACCCCTCAGATATTTGTATACATTGATCAGATCTCCTCTGATCCAGAGCCCTGGGAGAATACTGTTTGCCAGAGAACCAACCAAGACCTGGCCAAAGGACCGTGCAAGCCCCAGACACCCTGTGACACTCCTGGGGAAATGGAAAGCTTTTACCAGTTGCCATACTGACAGCAGCACCCCTCCATGTGTTTTGGGTACTGTCTAAGACTCTAAGCACAACCTTCCCAGTGCTTCAGCCTTCCACCTGGGAGCCTGATTCCCTAAAGTCTTTCTCTTAACCACTTCTCAACCCAGAGCTGCCATTCCCCAACACTCACCCCTTCCCCTATTTTACAGGGCAACCTAATGTGATCAAGATGTTCAGCATGTCTGGCTGAGGCAGGAGCAAAGTGGAAACTGCACTGTGCTCAGCTGAAACAGGGAAAAGGTGGCTACTTGAGATAAGTGTTCAGAAAAAAAAAAAAAAACAACTACTCAGCATCTGTAAAAGATCTGCTAGTGGAAGGGAAGCTCTCTTTTCCCTTGTGAAATGAGTGGGTGCAGGAGGGGCCACCTCTACTACAGCAACAAACTGCAAATCCTTCCATCCCACTATGGACCTTACTTGGTTAAGTACAACCCAGAAGATGCTATTTGTAATGTCAAGATCCACATATTTGCCTTTTGAACAACAAAGTTTATTATAATATACAGGAGGTTTTTCAAAGTCCCTTCCCAGTTGCAGTAGGAACAGGTCTGCCTCCCAGCTCACTGCTCAGGGGCAACCCCAGGAAGCTCATTGCCAGTTTCATTGCTGCCAGCGAAGGCAGCTGCTGTAGGAGAAAGGTTACAAAAAAAAGGTTGAGACCAGAAAACTCAGTCCAGAAATGGCATGTTCACATTAATGCATTACTCCATGGAAAACCTGCTGCAATTGAGCCTCTTGGATCTTTATCAGGGCGACACTTTCACTCTTCATAGACTGAACTTGCTTAGATTAAGTATGAAAATGCACATATCACTGTGCTTAGGTGTGTGCTTAGCACTGGGTCACTCAACAAACAGATACGTTGCTATCTGGTACCAAGCTGTAACGGAATGATTTAAAAGAAACTCACTGAGAGCAACTATCTCATAATGCAGATCTTATGGAAGATATAATCTTTATATCAGTTTTATCTCAGATTTTCTGGAGCTGAACTTTAACCATTTCCTTCTTTTTTTCCTCCCCTCCCAGGGGGAAAGCCATTGCCATTTTCCTTTGTGTTCACACAGCTTTCAGACTGGGGTGGACATGGGGCCATCCTTACCCAAAACAGTCTATTTGCAGCTAGCTAAAGCATACTTACAAGAGCTGCAGCCTTATGACTTCCATTCAGATACAGCCTCCAAGAGTCATCCTTCACATTACTGTGTCACTTCTCTGTGCTGACAACACTACAGGGATACTTTCAATGCAAGGACTATAAAGTGCTCTACAACACCAGAGTGCTTATGAATTAAGCTTTGCTTGCACTACAATTTCTATAGTGAAATAAATAGCCNACAAATTATATTTAGCCGAATTGAAGTTGCACACATTCTTAGAGCAGTCTGGGTCTGTGTGACTGTGTTGAACAAACAGTCTTTCTGAGGCAGTAGTTTACTATTATTGCTCATCTCTTTGTCTTCTATTTTTTGCTTTTTAAATATATATATATATATATATAAGCCTTCCTATAAAACTTGGAATGCAATAAAAAATGAAGATGAAGGAAACAAAGGGTTGTGAAACCATTCAGACCCCCGATTAATGGGAAAAAAAATCCAATAGAATTGAATTCTTTGATTCTCACATTGCTGTTAAGAGAGACTTCCCAGGAAGCTCATTCTCACATCAGCAGCCTACCCAATACCCAGAGAGTAAATGAGCAGGAACTCATTGCAGTGCCAGACTTCTATCAGCCATTAGAGCTGGAAAAATTTACAACATGAGGCTGTATAATAAACCATCCTTATGGTGATAAATTAATTTTAGAAAAGAGAGAGCAATGTGCTCCTACAGGCTGCTGGTGGTTAAGGTAAAGGAGGGATGTCAGAAAAGAAGAGCATGTAGAAGCTATTATACACCACTGTGGTGCTGGTGTGTGAGCACTGGCAATCCACAAAACCTTACCTTGCATTGCCCATTGTTTGAGTGTGATATTTCCTTTCCTCTCGTGTTTATGCCTGTGAAGAGTTCTGACATTCTCAAGTAGAGGCTACTGCAGAAGCACTATTTTGCAATGCTTTTCTGAATGGGCAAAAAAAAGGTTTAAAATGCATGTTAGTGTTTTACAGGACTAAAACACGGTTGAGGAGAAATATACATTTCTTGGGGGAAGCATAACAATGAATTTTTAATGAAGAACGGTCAAAAGGTCAAAAGAGCACAATGCAACTCCTTTCAAAGTGATGTGATAAGCTGGAATCACACATCTGCAAGAGACTTAATGGGAATCAGAAAAGCATCCTGATAACTGGAGTTAATCAACTGTCATGGCCTCACCATCAGGTGCTATCCTCCTTGGAAAGGGAAGGGAAAAATAACATCATGATGGTTTGGGAGTTCCCCACCCCCCACTTTGTAAAATCACCCAGACTGGGTGGATGCTGGCTGGAAGTTAAGGAATGAAGCTATATTTATAGTTTAGCACAATTTACAAGCATATATATATGTATGTGTATATATATATATATATACACACAATATACATGGATATTTACTGAAATATAAAAGTTAAAGGTAATACAGAAACACAACACCCCTCCCAGAAATCAGAGTCCCCAGGAGGGGATCCCAGCCACCCTCCCACCTTCTTTTCACCCCTCTACCTTATCCCAGGGTCTGCCTTAAGTGCAAGGTGAGTTTGGAGGATCGCAAGGGGTCTAAGCAGCAGAGTGATTAGTTGGGTTACACAGCAGAAAAGCCAGAAAACCCACCAGCTCCCAGAGAGAGCAAGAGATTCTATCTTATCTATATTTGTGTCCTTGTTTTTATACATCTCAGCAAGCCTATGAGTGAAGTAGACATCACCATTGTTTTCTTTTCATAGCCTATAATCTAATATTTTCAGGAAAATATTCCAAACAGCCTCAAACCAGCACAAACTTTAAAAAGGAGCAACACTTCAGGCCCATATTCCTGAAAGAGAAGCTCTACAGCAAACGGTAAAACCAGCAAGTTTGTCACGGGTGCAAATGCAGCTCTCAATTACCAAATATGCAAGAAACAAAACTGAAGAGTGGAAAATATGTTTAATAACTTCAAGCTTCTGTTACTTTCAGCAACAAATCAGTCAAGGAAGAGGAGGTGAATGGGAAGAATATACTGGGAGTTACTTGTCATGTACTTGGGAATAGACGGTGGGACAAGAAAGGGAAGGTGCTCGGGGGCTCAGTTTGCACAACTCATATGCACTGCAGACATCCACAGCAGAGCTAATTATCCTCAGTGTCCTTCACTGACAAAGGAGATAAACAAAAGCTTCAACACAATTCCTTTCATTCTGAAACAAACACTTCAGAAAGAGATGTCTTTTAAAAATATTTGTTTCCCTCTTTTGCCCATGAAGAGGTTTCAGGATGACTAACTCTAGCAGAGACAGCCAAAGGTGGTATGAGAAATCCCATTTCAAGGTTCACCCAAGATGAATTTCCACTTCCAATTGTGCTGCCACAACAAAACACGTCTTTATGATATGGTAATTCCCTAATTTCCAAGATGTTGGGAATATTACTATCTACCCCAAGAAAGGAAACTTGAGAATGGTGTTTTGCAAACAAAGGTGTTTGGGCCTCAGAATGTTTTTAACCATTTCCATGCGTTCTTATTTCCATGCTCATGTTCCAAGCACACACCAAAACTAATTGTGAAAATGGTCTTTTGGGGTTTGTTTTGCACTGCTATGTGTACACCTGCATATATTGTGAAGGTCTGGGAGTTCCCCGCCCCCCCACACTTTGTAAAATGACCCAGACTAGCACTCAGTCGGCTGGAAGTTAAATGATGAAGCTCTATTTACAGCTTTGCACAATGTACAGCAGATATTTACACTATATACAGAATATTTACAGAAATATACAAGTAAAAGGTAATACAGCAACACAACTCCCCTCCCAGAAATCAGAGACCCCAGGAGGGGCTCCCAACCACCCTTCCACCTTCTCCTCACCGCTGTACCTTACCCCAAGGTTTGCCTTATGCGCAAGGTAACTTAGGAGGATCAGCCAGGAGGGTTAGAAGAAAAGTGGTTAGTGAGGATTAATCAGCAGAGGAGTCAGAGCCCAGAAACTGCTAGATCGCCCCAGCAGCTCCTGTTCCAGCAAGTGACAGAGAGAGACTCACTTATCTATTGTTTTGGTTATTGTTCCCAAACAATTTCTTAGCAAGCGTATGAGTGAAGCAGACATCACCATGGTTTCCTTTCACAGCCTATAGTGTAATTTTCTGCATTAAAATATTCTAATTAGCCTCAAACCAGCACATATATAGATTTGGGTGTGCATCTGAATTCCAAGTATATCTGAAGCCCTACAGGAGCTCAAATTTGCAAGTGACTATTTCTTGAGCAAAACCAAATCCCTGGGAAAACTGGAAATCTCATTGCAATGTTAGGTATGAAGCACTGCTTGCTTAAAAATGGCATAAACAAAGCTTGCTGGCATTTGTTGGACTATAGAATTTTCAGATTTAAAAGTGAGAATGAGCACATAGCAACATGCAAGTCATTGGCCTGGAAAGCATACTGCTTTCTGCCATTGATAAAGTGCATCAGCACCCTAGGAGAAGGATTGCATAAACTAAATATTTTTGCAGAACGTAGCAAGACAGGTCCATGGAGCTTAGTGACACTAAATGCTAACATAATATAAATATTTAACAACCTCTACTTCCAAGAAAATTCAGGCCACATGAAACACAGATCAGGATTGTGTCATGAGCCTATTCCAGTATTAGCATTAATGAGATCTAAACTGGCCAGTCAACATAACAGCATAGTTGCTAGAAAACAGCAGCTAAGCTATCTGCTGTGCTGTCTTATGACGGTCTGAGTCCAAGCTGCAATCAGTGATACTTACCCAAAAGTCAGAGAAGATTAGTAAGTCAGGTGTCCTGCTCCATGGTATTGGGCTGAAAGATGAAGTGGAATTCATTTAATCTCTTAATCGGGATTCTAACATTCAAATGCCCTATCCTGAAGCTTTTCAAACTGACATTGTGTTGAATGATAAAGTTAATATTGGTTGACAGTTTGCCATAAGCCATTAATTTAAGCTCTCGGTGTTGTTTCAGGGCTTGTTGATTTTGTTGTGGTCTTGGAAGAGGAAGAATCTGAGTAAAGAACCACCATATTCCTTATACGCTTTTTTGTCTGTTTGGGTTTGGGTTTTGTTTTTTTCATTTGTCTGGGCTCCTTTTTTTTTGTTTGGGTTCTTTTTTTTGTTTGTTTTGGTGTTGTATTTTGTTTGTTTGGGTTTGGGTGGTTACAGTGTATTTCAGTTGTTGTGGGGTTTTTTCTCTTTGTTTATTTGTTTTACATGTATATTCTGGGTTTCTTTGTTTTTATTGTTGGGCCTTCTTAACAGAAAGGTAATCTAAAAAAAAAATTTGTCCTCACTTCTTTTTTTAAAAAGAGGTAAGAATCAAATTAGAGCTATGTTTATACAATACACTGCACTGATCCTGGATTTATTTTTTGAAAGTTGGTAAACTCTCCTTCCAATTTAAACTGATTAAATAAGTACAGCTGAGTAAATGGATAGAGTTAGACTGTAAGTCATATGTTTTCACTTTAAAATTACATGTAGAGGAATGCAGAGAAAGGAAGCAAAGAAGGGAAAATGTACAGAGGAAAGTTCACTGTTGTCAAGATTAAGAAAATAAAAAATTACAGACAAGATTTGATGCCTACCATACTTTGCTCTCATGTAGCAGATACTGTGGTCAGCTGTGGCTGTCTGTCTCATACCAGTGACCTGTGACGCAAAGCCTACATCTTACTAAGTAGCATTTGTATGTCCTTTGAAAGTATTCTGTATCTTATATTGCATCAGCTAGATGGATTTTCAGTTTGTCGGTTGTAATCTGGAGTAGGTACCCAAAGAACACCACCAAAATGCAGCTGCGGTGCTTCCTAAGTAGACTACTTTGGTCATAAAAATTTCCTTTCTCTTAAAAATAAAGGATATCTCTACTCCTATGTAGCAAGCAGCTTCTCTAAGTCTTCAAAGAAGAAATCTAGCAATTACAGTTAATTCTATTACTTCCCCACCAAAAGTGCATATTACATTGTAAGCCAATTCCTTTGTGTATGTGAAATAATTAAGGTACTGCAATGAACTAAATGGTTTCCACAAAAATTGAAATTAAAGGCAATTCTGTTCAGTCAAAAGAGGTTTTTATACAGTTTTTGTTAAACTGTGAAGAATAAACCAGACACAGTTTCTTTAATATGAGTATTTTTTCCCCTTTGTGATTTGTAATGTTGCATATCTATAATTCTTTATACATATGCATTATAAAAGGAAATATATAGAAATATTAACAATCCAGCAGAGTGTTTTTGTGGAACTTGGAAAAAAAAAAAAACAGATGTCTGCCTTATCTTGAAAAATAATTTATGCTTTTATGCTGGAAAGAACCTGCATAGGTTAATTTGCAGGTAATTTTTGCCATCTCTGGGAGAGGACTGTGGAAACAGCTTCTGCATTTGTTCTGAGAACTGCTGAAGGTATTATGAGAGTAGAAAGACATCTTTCTGTAGTATACACAAGGGTACTAAACTAAACTGCTTTGTTTCTTCTTTATATTTTACTCCTTAGCATTGCAGCAATTGGGATCTGCTTGTAATCAGAATTTAATCTGCTTTTACCAATGTTTTTCTACAGTATTTACAGTCATTCCTGCTGAATTATTTTTATCCACATTCCACATGACTGCTTTCCTTTTCCAGCTTGTTTACTCTAGGCAAACACAGAGAAAAGACTTAGACTGTGAGATCTAGTTCTCTTATTTAATGGTCAAACATATTTTCCACAATACATTGTCCTTTATATCTCAATATTTGGTCATAGACCCAGCCACAGATCTGATTACAGAATCGTAGAATCATAGAATGGTAAGGTTGGATGGGACCTCAAGGATCATCTAGTTCCAACTCCCTGCCATAGGCAGGGACACCTCCCACTAGTACAGCTCACTCAAGGCCTCATCCAAGCTGGCCTTGAACACCTCCAGGGATGGAAGCACCCACAACCTGGGCAACCTGTTCCAGTGTCTCACCACCCTCATTGGAAAGAACTTCCTCCTAACATCCAGTCTAAATCTTCCCTCTGCCAGTTTAAACCCATTGCCTCTTGTCCTGTCATTGCAAGACCCTGTAAACAGTCCCTCCCCAGCCTTCCTGTAGGTCCCCTTCAGATACTGGAAGACTACTGTAAGACTTCCCTGAAGCCTTCTCTTCTCCAGGCTGAAGAGCCCCAACTCTCTCAGCCTGTCCTCATAGCAGAGCTGCTGCAGCCCTATGATCATCTTTGTGGCCCTCCTCTGGACCCACTCCAACACTTCTATGTCCTTCCTACATGACAGAAGTAATATAATAGATGTAAACCATTTCCAACACATACAATTAAAATATTGCTAAAAATATTTTTTTTCTGCATAGGGAAATTTCTTAAATAAGCAAATGGAGATCCTTCCCATTACATGTAGCTAATGTCCAGCATGCTCTCAGACTTACTGTTCCATCATTTGAGGTTTCATACTTTCAACCCACTAAAATGCCTTGTTAGAAGACAAGCAGTACAACTCTCAAAGCAAATACTGTAGTGCTTCTGATTTGCAAAAGTGAAGTTTCCAACTTACTGGGAGTGAGCGGTGGTAGTTCCATGTCTTGAACTGAGGATGCTGTGGAAACCTCACTGACTCCATAGAGAAGCTGATGATTAGGAGGCTGGAGCACCTGCCCTATGGAGAGAGACTGAGAAACCCAGAGCTGTTTAGTCTGGAGAGGAGAAGATTGAGAGGAGATCTGATCAAAATATCTGAGGGCTGAGTGTCAAGTGGATGGGACCAATCTCTTTTTGGTAGTCAGCAGCAGTAAGACTAGGAGCAATGGCTGCAAATTAGAACATAGAAGGTTTCACCTCAACATGGGGAAGAACTTCTTTATAGTGAAGGTGATTGAGAACTGGAACAGGCTGCCCAGAGATGTTGTGGAGTCTCTTTCTCTGGAGACTTTCAAAACTCACCTGGATGCATTCCTGTGTGGACTACCCTAGGTGATCCTGCCTTGGTAGAGAGGTTGGACTTGATAATCTCTGGAGGTCCCTTCCAACCTCCAAAGTTCTGTGATTCTGTAATCTGTCTTTCAAGTACAAACTGAGACCTGGGACCTGATCGTTTTCCAGCTTAAATGATTCTGTGATTCTCTCATGCTTTATGAATATTCCTGTTCACTAAGAATATTATATATGTATGTATACAGTACAAAACATGTTCTCCAATGAACAAAAAGCTCTGGAAGCTCTTTTAGACTAGATTAATTATTTGAGCTACAAGTACTGGTTTATTGATCCTCCGTGCACTATGTTTCAGAACATAGTAGGAGTTACATTGATACACCAAGTTTTGTCCAGGACTTCTGAAAATCAGGACTTCTCATCACCATTTTCCCCTTTGCCATCTACCAGACTTCTGGTGAAACCTTCAAGTATGGCATCAAACCCTAAAATGGTGATTTCCTAAAGTAAAGTAGTTTCTCAATTTCTACAAAGACTAAACATGAATTCTGTGCCTGGATTTCTGTTCTGACCTTTACTGTTTGTTAGCCTTAGAGAATACAAATAATTAGAGCAGGTGGCCTATGTTAGGTCTGTATGTCATCAGGTTTCTATAAATAGCTGCTTCTCACCAAGATGCTAGTTTCTATTTTAAGAAAATGTAGTTATTCCCAAGTAGGAGGTTGTGCTTGTGAACAGTTGATCTCCAAATCACCATTATGCACTTATACTATTGGAGAAATGTGGTTTCATACAAGCTTTTAATCTTTAGTAAATATCGAGTCCTAGAACGTAGTCAATCAGTAAATTCCATTGTACATCTGAATACAATGTAGACCACAGAGCATTCATTCCTTCACATGTTATAACTGTCTCATATACATCCTGAAGGACCCTGTTGTAGCAGAACCACTGTGCAAATAAGAGTGACACTACCTGAAGAGGTTCTTGAATTCTGCTTAAAGCACTCACAGGTGCTTCGGGGAGTTTACCAAGAAGATACTTCTTGTGACATCAGTGCTTTAGGTCTGATTGTGTCTACAAGAATGATATTAAAGCAGTTGTTTCAGTGCAATTCTCAATGCCACTTACTGTGCAGCTGTCACCTAGGTGCTAGCTGGAGCTCCCTCAGCTGTTGCTGCAACAGTGCCAGCCTTCATCTTCAGGTCAGCTCTGGCTCCAAGGCTTGTATGCAGCCTGTAGAGCTCAGGCTGTGCATTTACTCCTCTGTGTGTCACTTCAAGGTGTGTGATACATGGATTCCACCTTCTGCTGCTGCTTTAATACAAAAGCCACTGTTTAAATATTTACTTATCACACCTTCTTTTATCCTGTGTCTTAGACTAACAACTGTCAACTACCTTTCTGTCCTTTTGTTTCACATTACCAATTTACCTTTCATTGCTAGTCACAGGAAAAGGTCACACACGATGGAACTTCACTGGTTTAAAAAGTAGGTGGAAAATACTAAAAATCCTGCTGATGTATAGCTGATGAAATTTTCCAGCTTTGTTTTCTGCATAGGAAATACTACTGTACTGAACTAAGACTTTACTAAAATCAAATTGGTGTGCAGATGGTGGAAGCTGACTTTTTTTTTTTTTTTATAGCAACCAAAGCCTTTTTAAAAAGCTCACTCATCAAGATTTTCTATTTAGCAGCAGACTGGGGCACTTTTTCAGTATTTCTCCTTGGGAGAAATCCCTCAAGACCCAAGAAACTTACAGCCCTGCATTGTTGTATGTCCAACACTTAGTCAATACTCAACACACTATACAACTGAATGCATATACCAGTAGCAAAATCAATCTTTAGCCATTTTTTTACAGCAAAACACTTCAAAGTTTCAAACATTGGTCTTCCCAACTTAAAATGTGACTCCAAGATTATTTTTTTTAATTGAGAAGTGTAAGGTCCTGCACCTGGGTAGGCACAATCCCAAGCACAAATCCAGGCTGGGTGATGAATGGCTGGAGAGCAGCCCTGAGGAATAGGACCTTGGGGTCTGGGTTGATGAAAAGCTCAACATGAGCCTGCAGTGTGCACATGCAGCCCAGACAGCAACCAAGTGCTGGGCTGCATCAAGAGCAGCGTGGCCAGGAGGGCAAGGGAGGGGATTCTGCCCCTTTACTCTGCTCTTGTCAGACCCAACCTGAAGTACTGTGTGCAGTTCTGGAGCCCCCAGCAAAGAAAGGACATAGAAGTGTTGGAGCGGGTCCAGAGGAGGGCCACGAAGATGATCAGAGGGCTGGAGCAGCTCTGCTATGAGGACAGGCTGAGAGAGTTGGGGTTCTTCAGCCTGGAGAAGAGAAGGCTTTGAGGAGACCTGATAGTAGCCTTCCAGTATCTGAAGGGGCCCTACAGGAAGGCTGGGGAGGGACTATTAACAAGGTCTTGCAACAACAGGACAAGGGGCAATGGGCTTAAACTGGCAGAGGGAAGATTTAGACTGGATATTAGGAGGAAGTTCTTTCCAGCGAGGGTGGTGAGGCACTGGCACAGGTTGCCCAGGGAGGTTGTGGCTGCTCCCTCCCTGGGGGTGTTCAAGGTCAGGTTGGATGAGGCCTTGAGTGAGCTGTACTAGTGGGAGGTATCCCTGCCTATGGCAGGGGGTTGGAACTAGATGATCCTTGAGGTCCCTTCCAACCTTACCATTCTGTGATTCTATGAGAAGTAAACCAAACTGGTTTCACAGAGATAAATCAGTAAAGGTATTACACCAAAACTAGTTTCCTGTATCTGTTTTACATTAAAGAAACATTCTTCATAAATAAAGACTGCAAATATTGACCCCTTATTCCAAGCAGCCACCTCTCCATTCTGTTTTACCATGTGTTGCTTGAGTAAGACACCAAAAATCATATATATTTTTCCTTGTCATTGTGCAACTTGGATAAACACAGGCACAAGGGAACATGAAAAGGGAAGGTTACAGAAAAGGGCAGTCACACCACAATCTGAGTTATAGAAATAATTTGAAAAGCAGTGGTGAACCATGGAATATATTATCTCTCTTTACATCTCAAGATTCCTTTGCACAAGAGATTGTAATAGAACAATAGATGCAGAGATAAAAAGATCCAGCAAAGAGAAGAATATCCTGTGGGATTATGCAGCTGTTTATTCTTCTCCAAAAGAAAAAAAAAATTAAAAATTGATAGATTTCTCTGACTCTTCAAATACTCAAACTTTTTCCTACTTTTGCTAGTATGTTTAAAGTTTTAATGTGATCTACTCTGAAACAGATCATACCTTGGCAGTGCAGATATGAGATTAATACTGGCCTGGAGGTAGTTTCTTAAGATGGAGAAAAAAAATACTATAAAAGGAAAAAAAAAAATTACATCCACTGAGAAGATAGTCCAGAGAAAATGCTCTAAACTCCTCCCTGAAGCCTGTGATGTGGATATCCTGGGAGATGTAAGGAAGAGACTTGAAAATATGGAGTTCCCCCAGAACACACAAAGCTGAGTGTTCAGGATCTGTGGAGTTTAGTAGCCAAAGTTACAAGCTGGCAGCTGAAATGGGTGCTGCTATGGTGAGCATAGAAGCCTTGCAGAGAGCAGCATAATGGCAGGAGGTACAACTCACCTTCTCACCTACAAATAGTTGGGTTGATTTTGTTTGTTTGTTTCCTACCTTATTTTCATTCCAGGACACCTAGATAACAAAACAATTGTATTTTGAAAACTGCTTACAGCAGCAGAAGAGAGTTTGAAAGGTGACAAGCAAAACTTGGTAGACCAAAGGGTCAATCGTGTCCTCAGGCACATAAAACACAGCATAGCCAGCTGGTTGAGGGAAGTGATTGTCCCACTCTCCACTGCACTGGTGTGGCCCTACCTTGAGTACTGTGTTGTGGTTTTGGATACCTCAATATAAGACACACCTTGTATTCAGAGGAGGGTGACCAAGAAGGCAAGATTTAGGAGGAGTAGCTGAGGTCGAAAGCTTTGTTCAGTTTGGAGAAGTCTGAGGGGTTACCTCATTGCAATCTACAGCTTCATCATGAAGGGTAGTGGACAGTGAGGTGCTTATGTCCCCTCTCTGGTGACCAGCAATAACACATGAGGAATTAAAGGACTGTCAAGAAGTCACCTGCATGTTATGTAGTACTGGGGAGTCTTGTATTGTCTTGCACTGGACCAATCCAAAACCTCAGAGAAAACAAATTGCCTTTAGGACATGCAAGCACTTTTTATTCTGAAAGACGAGCACTGTGCCCCAGGCCAAGCACCAAGTGAAAACAGCAGCTCAGCACTGATACTGTAGGATCAAGAGAGAAACACCCTAATGTTCACTAATAAGACTACCCAGGTGGCATGGACAAGCTCTGTCACTACTAGTTGAGCAGGCAAACTGGGTCAGAGAGTGTAATGCCATCAAACAGATAACAAGTGAGATACAAGGCACTTAGCCTAAATCCTTCTTCCCTTTACAGATGCATTGGAGGTATCTTAAGTCACCTGACTGGAAATTTAAAAAAATAAAACTTTCACTTGTAAATAATAATAAAAAAACCCCACAGGATCAATGCAAAGAGTGACTGATTTGACAAAAATCTTTTCTCATTCTAGCATAGCTCATAGGCTAAGCTGAGCCAGTCAGTCTGAGTTGAAACACCAAATACTTGGGATAAGGCTCTTGCATACCTCCATGTGAAGATCATATACTTGAAAGGTAGAGCAGAAACTTGGTAGTGGAAACCTTTAAACAGATCAGTCTAGTCCCAGTGAACTCAGTGGTGACATATGAAACTGATTGAAAGTGAAAATGCAACACAAATGTCGGTAAGTAAAACTGTTCTGGGTGAAGAATACAACCTTTTAATATCTGAAAGTATGGTAAAGCCACCTTATTTTGCATCTCCTCATATAAACAAGAAGTGTGAAGCTACCCTTTAATCAACCCTATAACAGGCAAGTATTTGATGCTGAGACACCTGCCAGTGACTGTCTTGTCAGGCAGTCATTTGCTGGAGCTTCTCCTGGCAACTGCATTGCAGATAAATCTCTATTTCACCATCAAATCGCTGGCTATTGTGCTGAGTTTCTCCCGTTGTTAATCCTAACTTTTCTAGAGACAAGGTCTCAGAATTTTAGACAAGTCTCATACACCAGCTGTGGAATTCACTATTTCACACTAAAAAGGACTCTGAAAATCAGTAGTCAGTGGATGAGGTGATGATATTAGTATCAAAGGTTTCCTTGTTATGACAATTCAGCACCTGGGCAGAGTGTTGGGTGGCAGTGCACAGACTGATCACGTAAATCAAAATGTATGGCATCAGGCCTAGCTCCACCTATAGCTACAAAAAAGTGAGCACTTTCTTTTGCTTTCCATATTAATAAAGCTGCAACTCATTATATAAACAATATGCCATTGCCTTAGTTGCATGCATTAACAAAGTCTTCTGAAGAGGGAAGTTTGATTTTCTTTTCTTAAAAATGAGAACTCTTCTCTTGCTAAAAGCCATTTCTCCCTCCTTTCCCAATTTGTGTTTAGTCACAGACTTCTCAAACCCACTTCTTACTCTTCAGTCAAAAATGTGACTAAGGATTTCCAAAAGGACAGGGGCAGGGGGAGGGGAGAGTTGACAGGAACAAGAAATTATTTTCTCCAGCATTTCATGATCATTTTTTAAGTGCTTCTTTTGATTTCTGTTCCTTACACCCATGTAACTTCCTTGTGTAAGCAAAACCAGATGTTGCTACAAGCAGAGTTCACCCTTGACCCTGAGATCTCATTGCTTCTTTTCTCTGGTGCATGTTTGGATTTAGAGTGAAAACCCTACAAAAATGTGGGGGGTGGGGTGTGATATGAGGCAGGGGAAGAATCTAATTTTGGCAAGTCTTCCCTAGCAAACCCTTCACAACTTCCACTTGTCTCGCTTTATTTGTGAATGTCTGAGTTCCAGAAGCTGAAGACATCTGAAATGCACTCAGATACCACACGAGCAGCATTTTATCCAAGTATCCAAATGGATAAATTAGATCTCCTTCTCCAACACTATGTTCAGAAGGCTTAACCTATTGCCATTTCTACTGTGCATGACACACTGCAGCAGAAGACACCCCGTTCTCCACATCAGCCCCATGCACAGGTGTCTCTGTAGAGAACTGGATTTTATAGATCTGCAACTCTTTCACACATACATTTTTACCCACCAACAATTAAACGACAAACAAACAAAATCTTCTGTAATGCTACCACTCCTCTTCTTGCCCTGTGTTTTTCTATCAGTTTTGTCTTTCTTTTTGCACAGACCGAACAAGTTTCCCCTGCCGCCTCGCCAACCACACTCCTATTTCTGCCCAGTGTGGGACATGCCCGCTGCTCTGTTCACAGTCATCCTCTCTCAGCTCCCCATCCTTGTCACACTTTGCTGGCTGGAGACAAGGTGGGGAAGGCAGGCAAAAAACCAGCTGCAACAAACAGCTGGCGAGGGCTGAGGAGCTTGCTGAGAATGGCTGCTTGCCATGCTGCACTGGGCTTCTGGCAGGGACTGTCGCTGCGCCTGATACAGATTGAAAACAGAGCCCTACTACAAGGAAAGCAGAGCTCCCGAGCAACTTGCTTTTCCCACCACCACTTGCCGTGGCTGTCAGAAAACCCCTGGGTACTCCTATCAGGAGGAGGATAGAGGCTTCTTGAATGCTGTGACAATAAAGCTGGCCAGGAAGCACTTAAATGAGCTGACTACAGGCTCCCAGAACATGCCTCTGCAGATAGCGTAGGGTCCTGTGAGTATCCCCACTCCCACAACTCCCTTCTCAATGCTGGTTTTTTTTTCATCTGCATCGCTTGCAGCCAGGATCATGAAGCCCCACCTGGCTGCGGGAAGGGTTGCCCATCCTAGCACAGGTCTCCTGTAATTATGCTCCCTTTTGTGCTACTGAGTAGCACTGCCAGTGACTTGCAGGCAACAACGCCGAGTCCTTGTCTCTGACAATTAGCTTGTGCTCCCTAGGAAAATGCACTCCAAGAACTGCAAGAAAGAAAACCCAGAAAACTAATGCAATTACCAGTGTATAATTCTGAACTTTTTATAGCCCTTTGCTGCCTGGGATTTTTGTTCAGAGGACCTTTCCCTGGGGAGATTACTTCTCAGCCAAATACCCTGTCACAACCTTTGTTATTTTCCCCTTTATGCTTTTTTAATATATACCTAAAGGACACCTCCCTGCTCTTCCTCACATACATATCTTAAGTATTAATAGCTTTGAGATATCGACTCATCTTAACCACCTTGTTTTCTAACAACTAATGTGTGATACTTAGATTTCTAAATCTTCATACTAAATAGAATTGTGTCATGCATTTAAGCTCCTTAGAATTTGGATTCTTTGTTTGCATATATCGCTTGCAACATAGGCAAAAATATTTAACAGATCCAGAAGGGTACCTTGGAAACTAATATTGCATAACATGAAAAAGTACTTTCTGAGAAAGGAGAAAAGACTAGAGATTAGAGCAGGCAGCTCTCCATTGTGTGGTCACTTAGTGTCATAGAATCCAGCAAGAGGCAGCTCATGACATTTCCTTTTGATTTCTCTGTGTAAATCTGCTCTCACCTAAAGCCTGACCACATGACAGTACATACTCACATTAAATTGATTATGTCTGTCTGAGCTGGGTGTAAAAGAGGCAGCTTTAACTTTTTTTTTTTAAAAAAAAATCCTTTCTGGAAATGCCCCCCATTCACTGCAGAAGGAGATGCATTTCACATCCCTAACAATCTGCTGCCTTTCATGTTAACTTCTTGACGATTACCAGGCAAAAGACAGCCCAGCCTACCATCAGTTCAGATTGATTAAAATGCCCACACAGATTAATCTAACCATCTACATGTTTCAGATACTATAGATAAGAGCAAAATTTTACCATTCCTAAAAAAATATCAGCCACTTACCACAAAATATAGAATTATAGAATGGTTTAGGTTGGAAGGCACCTCAAAGATCATCTAGTTCCAACCCCCTGCCATAGCAAGGACATCTCCCACTAGAACAGGTCACTCAAGGCTTCATCCAACCTGGCCTTGAACATCTCCAGGGAGGGAGCAGCCGCAACCTCCCCGGCCAACCTGTTCCAGTGTTTCACTATCCTCAGTGTAAAGAATTTCTTCCTAACATCCAGTTTAAATCTCCTCTCTTCCAGCTTAAACCCATTGCCCCTTGTCCTGTCATTACAAGACCTTGTAAACAGTCCCTCCCCAGCCTTCCTGTGGGTCCCCTTCAGATACTGGAAGGCCACTACAAGGTCTCCTTGAAGCTTCACTTCTTCAGGCTGAAGAGCCGCAACTCTTGTAGCCTGTCCTCATAGAGCTGCTCCAGCCCTCTGATCATATTTGTTACCCTCATCTGGACTCACTCCAACAGTTCGGTGTCCTTCTTTTGTTGGGAGCTCCAGAACTGTACACAGTACTCCAGGAGGGGTCTCACGAGAGCAGAGTAAAGGGGGAGGATCACCTCCCTTCCCCTGCTGGCCACATTTCTCTTGATGCAGCCCAGAACTCAGCTGCTGTCTGGGCTACATGTGCACATTGTTGGCTCATGTTGAGCTTTTCATCAACCCAGGCGCACAGGTCATTTTCCTCGGGGCTGCTCTCCAGCCATTCACCACCCAGCCCAGATTTGTTCACAAATTTACTTGACTAACCTGAAAATAGCTTATAGTTAACCAAGGGATCAATAGACAATTGCCCATTGAGCTGGTGATCCCCTCAGGCAGAATGCAAACACAAAGTAAGAGCAATTTGGTTTGTAATGGGGACTAAATACTTTGATTGTAGAGGTCTCTCCTAGTGATAACTAGGCCCCTCTATTCCTGAAGGTACAGCACGTATTTGAAGACCAATTGTCCACCTTGAGAGCGGGGCTGTAAAAGAGTTGGATTAGTTAAAATACTGAGCATTCTGATCCTTGATTCTGCAAGCTACAGTCCCTTTGGAGCAAGTATAGCTCTATTTCCTCCTCTCTCTAACCTCACAGCTGTTGGGTCAAAGGATGCTTTAAATCCACTTATCAAGTAAAAATGTGTAGTAAAACCCAATCAGATGAAATGTATTAACTTCTCGCAGAAGATTCTGACATCATACAAGTAAGTGCAAGCTTATCGTTATTTGGACAATTAAGTTGTAACAGAACAAAACTGATAAATCAGTCAGTTTGTGAACACTTACAGAATTTCAATAAGGAAATTCTCTATAACATGGACACAACCCAAAATTATTTATAAAGTCTTATTAAAAGAAACAGGATGCAGCATTTCAAATGTTTTACCATCACCAGCTTTGTGATAAAGGTTTTAGGAACTCATAAAATTAAGCTGTTCGCACTGTTGGTTGCACATCATCTCTGAAGCCACAAGGAAGTAAGTACCTGTCATCACCATGCATGACTTTCCCTCTCAGATTTGTGGTATGCTGTTAGACTGCACACAAGAATGGAGTCCAGAAATTCCAAGCATAAGATTTTTGTTCATGACCTCCTATAAGTCACAAGCATTTCTGGACAACCCAGAGATTCTCATACCTAAAATTACAGGACATTATTTTGCTTTACTGGGTGGCATACAAACAGGACTGCTCTGAAAACTCACAGAGTAATGCAAGAAACATGTCTTGGAAATGCACAGCCAAAGGACCCCATCACAAAGCAAAACCATTATAGCCAGTAGGATACTCAATGGTCTCAAAGGAGTAACTAGCAAGAAACTACTCAGTAAAGCTAGGAGAAAAGTAATCTAGAAGCAAAGGAGCATGGGAAGGCAAACCAAGTGAAATGAAATAGTCTTCTGACTATTTTGTCTTTGATCAAAAGCAGTGAAAATTGTGGGACCAATTTCAGGATGACTGCAAAAGTCTTAGTTAGTACCCAAAAAAATAACCTTTCTTGGTTGTTGTGATGGTTTGGGAGTTACCTGACCCCCACACTTTGTAAAATGACCCAGACTAGAACTCAGCCAGCTGGAAGTTAAGGAATGAATCTATGTTTACAACTTAGCACAATATACAAGCAGAGATATACACAATAGACAGGAATATTTACAGAAATATACCTGTTAAAGGTAATACAGAAACACAACACCCCTCCCAGAAATCAGAGACCCCAGGAGGGGCTCCCAACCACCCTTCCACCTTCTCCCCACCCCTGTACCTTACCCCAAGGTTTGTCTTATGTGCAAGGTGAATTTGGAGGATCATCCAGGGGTTAGAAGAAAAGTGGTTAATGAAGATTAATCAGCAAAGAGGAGCCAGAAGCTAGACTGCTGGACGTGCTGTTCGCCCAGAGAGAGACAGACTGCCAAAATGCCTTATCTATGTTTTGGTTTCTTTTACCCAAACAATCTCCGCAAGCCTATGAGTAAAATAGACATCACCATGTTTTCCTTTCACAGCCTATGGTGTAATTTTCTCTATTAAAATATTCCAATTAGCCTCAAACCAGCACTTTATAACTTTACAACTTTTTTGTTCCCACAATTACATATCTCCTACAGATTTATTCAAGTCCTTCCTCACTACTGACATCTTGACACTAACAATCATTCTCTGAAAATCTTTTCCCATGACTTAACTTGGGAATCAGTTTTTCCCTGTTTCCTTTGTCTGCCTGTGAGTTCAAGCCTTGAAGGTTTTTCTCTGCAGTAGCCATATTGTTCTAGGCCAAGCGAATTAACCTTCCTTACATCCTCTCAGCCCAGAGAACACAAGGAAGCCCAACCAGGCAGTAGATTCCGGAACAAACCCTTCTCTGTTAAGGAATTTTTTTTAAAAATAAATTAATTGAATCAAATTACTTTGAAATTCTCAGTAACAATGACTGTACATGGAAGGACCTCATCAGTATCTCTGCTATTTCACAGTTTATTTCTTTCAGACTCCTCAGATTAATACCATCTGCTCTTGGTAATCCACTGCATTTATCTTTCTTGAGTTGCTTCATAACTTCCTCTTGAGAGACGGAAATGTCTCTTAAGGCAAGCATCTGATTTCCCATAGGAAATGCCCTCCAAATAGCACCTTCTATAGAGAGCACAGATGCAGGAAATTTCTTGGCTTTGCTCTTAGTCAAGCCTCCAGCTGACTCTTCAGTCCTTAACCATGCACAATCATCTCAAGTTTCTAAACACAATCAGTTACCTCTGAGCTTTTTGTCTTGGAAATACTTTTATATTTTAGACAAAACTTTCACGTACTTATGTGACACAAAGTCTCTTTATAGTCTCGAAGTTGTTTTTTTTAATAGTGTTTATCCCAAACATTTCTTAGGGAAGAATGTTTCAGATGAAGAGTGAGTATTAATTCTGATAACTACTTTCCACATTTCCCCTCTTTTTTTTTTTTTTTTCTTTTTTTTTTTATGCTCACAGCGATTATGTTTCACTGGAGGAATTTTCATTGATTAGAAGCAAGTTGAACATTCTACATTCCTCACCTCAATTAACTCCTGCGATTACATGATGAATCTCTTCCTTTTTCACAGACTCCAAAATGAGTTATCTAACAATTAGTTACTTATACTCTCAGTAAACTGCACTAATCTGCCATTTTGCAAAGGACAATGAGGTGAGGCATTAATGGTGTCGCCAGTTTAGTAAGTATCCAACAAAGGAATGGCTTTAAGACAATAGTCTGGGTTTGAAGGTCATGTATGGGTGCTGCTTGTTCAAACAGAACCAGTAAGATTATTCAAATCTTACTAACTCAGGAAAACATGAAGAGGCATGCAAATCATGCTGTCAAGCCAACAAAGTAAACAAACTAAGACACAATGGGATTAAAGGATGGGATAAAATTCTGAGATCAAAGAAACCTCCTTAAACAGTCACTTCTCATGCAAAATGAGTTGCAACTATATTGAAATCAGACAGGTAGAAAAAAGTTCCCCAAAACAACCAGAACTGTTGGTTTCCAAGAGGTTTACAGAACCAAATATAATTCCTTATAATGCTGCTATAAAGAATTTGAAATCTATTAAATGCTACATTGAACAGGTGTAGAGTACTTCCTGCAAGGAATTCCAATTAATAGGCAGCTGTATTCCATACTTTTGTTTAATAGCTAAAGCAGATCCAAAAGCAGTGAACCCTTTTCTCTAATTACTATGTGCCAAATGGCTTAATTAATTTGCAGTCTTTTCTTTTAGGTAAATGAAAACAGGAGGATTGGAACACCTCTCCTATGAGGACAGGCTAGGAGAGTTGGGCCTCCTCAGCCTGGAGAAGTGAAGCTTCAAGGATACCTTGTAGTGGCCTTCCAGTATCTGAAGAGGGCCTACAAGAAGGCTGGGGAGAGACTAATTACAAGGTCTTGTAATGACCCGAAGAGGGGTAACAGGTTTGAACTGGGAAAGGGGAGATATAAACTAGATGTTTGGAGGAAGTTCTTTACAGTGAGGGTAGTGAAACACTGGAACAGGTTGGCCAAGAAGGTTGTGGATGCTACCTCTCTAGAGGTGTTCATGACTAGGTTGGATGAGGCCTTCAGCAACCTGTTCTAGTGGGAGGTGTCTCTGCCTATGGCAAGAGGTTGAAACTAGATGATCTTTGAGGTCCCTTCCAACCTAAACCATTCTATGATTCTAGGATCAAATCAATGGCATACAAAAGGTATTCTTTGAAGAAAACATTTCAGAACTAAGTAATGCTAAACTGTCACGACAGTCAGGTTGGACTCAATGATCTCAAATGTCTTTTCCAACATGGTCAATTCTGTGATTCTGTGACATCTAATGACAATGTGGAAAGAATCAATCACAGAGTACTTTTGTGAGGTTCAGAAATTAGAAACTGTATAAACATAATATATAATTAATACATTTGCTGATAACACCACCCAATATATTGGCCTTTTTCCCAGCAGCCTAGTGATTTTCCTGTTTTTTTTCATGCTTGTAGGAACTGCTGTAAGTTTCCAGTCTTTATACACTGATGCAGTGAAGCTTTCTGCTCTTTTCACCTTTCCAACCTCACTGCATCTCTACACATATATATAAAATCAACAACTAATTTAAAAATTACTTGTCTTACTGCCCCTAAAAGAGCACTGCACCAGCAAAATGAGACAAAGAAGAAACTATTAAGAGATTCAAGTTCATATCTGCTAAATCTAGAACCCTGTCATGACAAGTGTAAGGATGGGGCAGGAAAAAGATGGTCAAAAAAGTTGTATATGAGAAAAGGGTATGAGCAAATTATTGCATAGTATGCTGGTATCACAACTCTACTGTCTTTTGCTTCAAGACCTCTAATTAAATACACTAGGTAATGTTAATTTTAATTTTTTATTTAATTTTTTTAATTTAATTTTAATTTATTTATTTATATATTAAATAATATATATTTTTAGCAAATTCTTCTACAGTAAATGTAGGTATTACATTCCTTTTAGTCAACTCATTAGAATTATAGTAAATTATCACTGGAATCAATCCTGTGACTCAAAGATTTTAGCAAATTATTTGGCTCACTGAGATTCCATTGGTTTTCTCCAGACAGATGGATCTTAGAAAGATTACAAGGGAAATAATCTGCAGATTTTATCAATGGTAGGGCCATCCCAGGCAAGAAAGACAAAAGAAACTTTTTGAGACCAAATCACAGCCTGATAACATTTATTTTTACCTACTGCTATTTGAAAATTGGTTTGTGCCTTGAAGCATGCAGAGATGCTATGCCTTCCAACTTTTAATAAAACTATTCCCTAGATAATTTCAGATTTTTTTAAAAGGATTTGAAAACTCTGTTTACAAATTTGTTGCAAGTTTCCTAAGCAGTTCTCACCTTGTAGAATAGCTGTAGATTATACTGCAAACAAAAATACTTTTTCACATCTATTTGATATGTACTCTTCCATTTTCATTGAGTGTGTAAAAATAGAACTTGTTCACCTTCTGATTATCAGTTATTTTTTGGTATGTTTTAAGCCACTTACCTTTTTTATAAATGCTTGCCATGAATGCATCCTTCTCCTGATGAAATAACTTGGATTAAACATATTATTTAGTACTAGTGAACAGCTAGTGATTTATGTAGATGATTTATAATACCTCCAGAATTACCATCATCCCTTTTCTAAAATAGTGTTCAATTTGGTGTTGTTTTTTTTTTTAATGTATTTTTTTTTAAACTGGTTTTGCACATTGAGTAGAAGTTATAATTATGTTCCTGTAATAGTACCCAGGTGTCTTTTCTGTGTTAATTTAGAATTCAGCAAGGCATATGACTAATTAAAACTTCATTTAAGAACCAGATACTCTTGAGGGCTGTGCATAAATGACTTTGTGACATTTTTAAACATATAGAAAAATGATCTGTGGGGTATGTCAGCTGCTCCATGCCTCTACTGCCTCATAAGTAATTAAAAGCTTGAATAGTATATCCTTCTCTAAGACTTTTGAGTATATAGAATGAGCAACAGATAACCTTTTCTTAATGTTT
This sequence comes from Eubucco bourcierii, assembly GCA_013396675.1. NCBI lineage: Eukaryota > Metazoa > Chordata > Aves > Piciformes > Ramphastidae > Eubucco > Eubucco bourcierii. The sequence goes on from VWZE01004283.1 coordinate 48,878, forward strand.
AAAAAAAAATAAGAAGCCCTCAACCTACTGTTAGTTATGTTAACTGTTGAAGCAAATTTTACAAGAGATTATTCAATATGGTTATCTAAAGCCAGACTGAACTTGGATATAATCACCTGATTATTGCTTATAGACTCAGCAGATGACAAAATCTGCAGGTAACAAAACATGGCTCTGGAACCAAGAAGGAATATAAAAAATTATAAATAGAAATTCACTGTGAAGTATTTCTTCAGCATCACTAGAGACGAGACACAGACGGAGAGGAGATTAAATCTACAAGAGACCTGGGGTGTATTAATTAAGTGTCTGACATTACAGAACACATGTCTGGGGTGAACATAACCAATCTCATCTTGGCGAATTGATTTTCTGATAGTATCTTGAAGACTAGTGGCCAGTCTTCCTGATAAAAATCTTTACATCTACCTAACTTAGTGAAATCAGGAAATACGTATCACATTCTGGGCATTTATTAGATTTAGGTTAAATGCTAAATTATTGCATGGCAAACAGCCACTTTCTCTACAGTTACTGAACTTATTCCTTTTCAGATGGAAAAGCAAGTGGGAAAAATCTTTACAAAAGCCTGCTGGGACTCCATCAAAGCCAGGTGTTTTGGCAAGAGAAAATTCTTCATCTGATCTCTGAGTTTCTTAAAACATTACTGCCTTTTCTGGTATTAGCTGGAAAAGACAGGAACTGTTGTTTAACTTACTGACTGAAATGGAAAACAGAGATATACTGGGCACCATAACACTGTGTTTTTATCATGCCTTTAAAAAGATTCAAGCTTAGATAAAACAAAGTGAAAGCTGCATTAAATTAATCAGAGCAAGCTTACAAAGTAGCAAAACCAAGGAAAAACTACACAGCCTTTGCTCAGTCTTATTTATACTTCACCATTACTCTATAACATCACTTTAACACGATGTGTATTGCAGTCCCTATAATCATAGAATGGTTTAGGTTGGAAGGGACCTCAAAGATCATCCCCTCAAAGTTCCAACCCCCTGCCATAGGCAGGGACACCTCCCACTAGAACAGGTCATTCAAGGCCTCATCCAACCTGGCCATGAACACCTCCAGGGAGGGAGCAGCCACAACCTCCCTGGGCAACCTGTTCCAGCGTTTCACTACCCTCACTGTAAAGAACTTCTTAGTAATAATAATGGATTTTTTTTTTCAGTTTAGAAAAAAAGAAAGACCCAAAATTAAAAGTTTAGCTAGCCATCCCAAAAGAATGCACACACATAAATACACATTGTTAATTTCTCATTTTGAAAATTATTTCCCTAGTTCTTACTTACAATTGGCCTTTTTCCCAGCAGCCTAGTGATTTTCCTGTTTTTTTTCATGCTTGTAGGAACTGCTGTAAGTTTCCAGTCTTTATACACTGATGCAGTGAAGCTTTCTGCTCTTTTCACCTTTCCAACCTCACTGCATCTCTACACATATATATAAAATCAACAACTAATTTAAAAATTACTTGTCTTACTGCCCCTAAAAGAACACTGCACCAGCAAAATGAGACAAAGAAGAAACTATTAAGAGATTCAAGTTCATATCTGCTAAATCTAGAACCCTGTCATGACAAGTGTAAGGATGGGGCAGGAAAAAGATGGTCAAAAAAGTTGTATACGAGAAAAGGGTATGAGCAAATTATTGCATAGTATGCTGGTATCACAACTCTACTGTCTTTTCCTTCAAGACCTCTAATTAAATACACTAGGTAATGTTAATTTTGCAATTTTGACTTTTTCAGAACTCGGTCATGAGTACTTTATTCTCTTATATTGTATCTACTGCAAAGATGTTCTGCTTTGTGATTGGTGCCTCTGTGCAATACCCTATGGCAATAGCAAAAGCTTCTCATCTCAGAGGATATTTGAGCCAATATAGGCAACATTATAGTTTACTATGATACATGGATGCTACCCCTCAGCTAAATTTTACCTTCTAGTAGGCTCCAGAGTCTTAGTGAAGTATACATGTATACCATGAGCAGAATAGATGATTAGATATTCAGTTTGCACTTTAATATATGCTGTCTGAGTGGTATATATCCACTGAAAAGCTCCTCTGGGAAAGAGTTCAATTAGAACCAAGAGTTACTTTTCATGAAAAGTCATCATCAACCCAGAGTCATAACAAAGCAATGCATATTTGACAGGAAGCCATAAAAAAAACCTTGAGAAGTTTGAAAAAATAATCCAGTACTTATTTTCTGTGTATGTCTGCAACATTGATCCCTAAGCAGGTGAAGTAATGGCTGAAAAAGGTAAGCATACAACTGCTCAGTGGTTCAAAGCTTGACTTTAGTTAAGCTGTCGTGGCACTTAAGAGATATAAAACAAAGAATTTTCTTTTCCAGTCCCTGCCTCTGTGCTACAGTTACTTCTCCTAGGTGTTGTTTCTGTGTGGGTTGGATCATCACTATCTAACATGAACTTCTAAAGATAATCTTTAAGCTTTAATCAGTTTTACCATTCTACTCAAATAAGATGACAAACACATCACACACATAGAAAATAATATATACATATTTTATGTGCGTGCACACATATGTCTGTGTATAAATACATATAAATGTGTAAGTGTACATATATGTTAGTTGCAAAGGAGCAACAGGTGCAATGAATAGGAGAATTCTCTCTTTTTTTTTTTTTTTAAATAAAGACTGACTGGAAAAGTTTAGTGAATTTGTTAAAACAACACTGAACTCAGCAGTAGTATTTTACAGCCATGAGTGCAAGACCTTGTCGTGTTTTCCTTTCTACAGAGGTTGTGCCCCTTATGGTGTTTTGTTTTTATAGCGCTTCAGAACTGAACAAACCAGAAACTAAATTAAACCTGGCTAAAAACAGCATAGCTAATCTAGGTGTGAAGCGTGACACTGTGAAAAACAGATTTTTGCCCAGTTTCCATGTGAAACAGTAATCGGCAATAGCTGACTCAGAAAAACCAACCCATGTGCGCCAGACACTGTCGAAACTTTGTTTTCCTTATGCCATTTGTCTAAGGTTTGATCCCAAGGAACATTTATCTGCACTTTTCCAAATCTCTTAGAATTCTAGGAAGGACCATAAAACTCAGCTGTCTAGTTTATGTTTGGAGATACAAAGGAAATACAATTTGAAAAAATTAATATAGCGGGGGAAAAAGAAGGAAGCTTTTATGAAGAAAATGCCTTCAGAAACCTCAGCCTTACGCTAGTTTAGATCATTGCATTTAAACTGGCAGAGGGAAGATTTAGACTGGATGTCAGGAGGAAGTTCTTTCCAGTGAGGGTGGTGAGGCACTGGAACGGGTTGCCCAGGGAGGTTGTGGTTGCTCCCTCCCTGGAGGTGTTCAAGGCCAGGTTGGATGAGGTCTTGAGTGAGCTGTACTAGTGGGGAGGTGTCCCTGCCTATGGCAGTGAGTTGGAACTAAATGATCCTTGAGATCCCTTCCAAACTTACCATTCTACGATTCATAGTCTCTGCCCTCAAAAATAAGATATTATAAAAAACTAAGCATGAAATGGGTGACTACAAAAATATGATGTCTTTACTTTTCTTTAAATAGTTCAAATTAAACCATAATAATGCAGCTACATTGTGTGACAGACAGTTCTTCAGTACTCAGGCAATCAGTGACAGAACAAGAGGGGACAGTCTGAAACTGCACCGGGGGGTGGGGGGGGGGGGGAGGGGGTGTGGGGCGTTTAGAAAGTTGGGAAGTTAGAAAGAAGTTCTACACAGATAGAGTGATTGGCTGTTGGAATGAGCTGCCCAGGGAGGTGGTGGAGTCACTGTTTCTGGAAGTGTTTAAAAAACGACTGGATGTGGCACTTCATGACATGATTCACTTGATTAGATAATGTTGGATGATAGGTTGAACTTGAAGATCCTGAAAGTCTTTTCCAACCAGGTTGATTCTGTGATTTTTGTCCTCACCTTCCTGATACTTCTGTAAGGAGTCTGAGCCAGGTTAAGACTCCCAGGGAGTGCACAAATTGTCACCATTATGGGTTGGTATCCTGAAGCTTCAGGTGACACCAGAGAAGTCAAAGACTGAATTTCTGCATTATTTTTAAATTGCATATAATTGTAAATATAGAGTATATATATATGCTTGTAAATTTAGCTTTGCTGTAAAATGTAGCTTTATCTTACTTCCAAGCTGTCTGAGTTGGTCTGATAAATTTTATTTGGTGGTGGTGGTGAAATTCCCAACACACCACACCCTTGTAGGCTTGTGACAGCATGATATAACTTGCACAAATATACCTTATATAACGTGGACTATGTCTCTTTTCACTGCTCTCATTTAACAATTTTGTCCCTTGATTTTATCATAGAAATAAGTGCCACTTCTATAATTTTACTATTACGGCTTTTTATGCTGACAGGGTATAAAATATGTCAAACATATTTCTGTATTTTATGACAGAAACAAGCTTACACAGGAAAAATGTTTTTTAAATAATTGAAATATCCATTAAAAGGTATGAGAAATCTGAATACTTCAGGAGTAATACTACGAGAGTCAGGAATAACTGCAATTTTAGATAGAAAGAATACATTTTTTTGATCAACTCAACCATTATGATTGTACATCTTTCAGATTGCATTTCTTGTTCTCTAGATGTTGTACTTTCCCCTGATCTCAGAACAACTCTTCTGCTTCCTGCACCTCTCTCTGGGTTATGTTACTCCTCTACATTGTGTGCTGTGTCTGTTCCCAAAGCAGTTTTTTTCTTCACTTTTTTTCTAGGAAGACACAATTTACTTTGATTTAAAGTACAAAATCTGCTTAGGTGCCCACAGACATCTCCCTGCCTCATTGATTGCAACACGCATTCCCAAGGTGAGGCTGCCATCAAGTCCTAGTTGCTCCTGCAGTGCTCTGTTAGTATCTAAATAATCAGCAACAAGCACTGAACTATATTAGTGTCATAAGTTCCATTGAATCTGCTGGTGAGTAGTTGATACCCCACTGATGTCATGCCAGTTTTAAAATGGAAGTGCTGCCTGGAGCAAGGTATCATGGGGCACTGTAGTTTGGCTTGTAACATAACAAAATTCTTGTTTCTGGTTGCTCTTTCTCTTTTCTAGTTTTGGGATGTTGGTCATTTCCACTGGCCTGACTGAGAGCTTGAGGGGTGGGGGATTTGTTTCATCACTGCCTTCTGGTGGTGCTTGTGCTTTTCTTGTGTTTTTACAGAATCACCGAGGCTGGAAAAGACCTCCAAGATCATAAAGTCCAACCCATAACCTAACACCACAACTTCAGCTAAATCATACCACCAATTGCTACATCCAATCTTTTCTTAAAGACTTCCAGGGATGGTGACTCCACCACCTCCCTAGGCAGCCCATTTCAGTGCCTAATCATCCTTTCTGTGAGGAAGTGCCTCCTAATATCCAACCTAAACCTTCCCTGGCACAGCTTCAGACCATGCCCTCTTGTCTTGTGACTAATTGCCTGGGAGAAGAGCCTGACCTTCACCTGACTACAACTTCCCCTCAGGTAGTTGTAGAGAGTGATAAGGTCCCCTCTAAGTCTCCACTTCTCCAGGTTGAGCAACCCCAGCTTCCTCAGCCTCTCCTCATAGGACTTTCCCTCCAGCCCCCTCACCAGTCTTGTCGCTCTCATCTGGACCTGCTCCAGCATCTCAATATCCTTCTTGAAGTGAAAGGCCCAGAACTGCACACAGTACTCGAGATAAGACCTCACCAGTGCCAAGTACAGAGGCAGAATTACACTTTCTGTGAGATAGGCAATATAATCGTGCATCATATCATCTCATTAAACTGCTTTTCTCAAGCCAAAGGTTTTTGTGTTACTTTCTCTCCTGTCCATGCGTGTGGGGCTTGCTTGTGAGAGCGGATTGTGTTAAAACAAGCCAATTAGTTATTTGCACACATATCACATCTGAGGGTGCAAAATTATTTTCACTTTGAAATAAAGCTTTGTGTTACTTGTGGTTCAAACAGGTTTCACGTGACTCTTCCCACACCTGACACCAAAAAACGCACAGGAATTCTGCCACTAGGAAAATCGTACAGGAACATGTCACAGTCCAAGCAGTGGACTCCTGAGTTCCTTAGTATGATCTTAAAGTGCAGTTCAACAGTAAAACTTTGTTTGCCCATAAGATGGCACACAATAGATAGGGAAAATTGAGAAGAAAAAGGGGAAATGTAAAACAGAGTAAAGTGAAGAGAGAAGAGAGAAAGAGGTTTATAGCTACCATCAATGCAAATGTCCAAAGACATCTCTCTGGTCCTGTATCCAGTCATGCTGGTCCTGATCTTTTCTTGATCCTGATGGGGAAAGCTCTACTTCCAGTTTCATTGCTAGGGAGATAGTTTTCATAATCAATTTCATGCTTGCCAATGTCCAAACTCCTCCTTTCTCTGACCCTCGTGTTCCCCATGAGTAAGGTTTCCACGCATGCCCAAGGATGAGTGACTGAGGTGTAGTCTGGGCCCAAGATATGGTCTGCCTTGGAGGCAGGTAGTGTTAGGACAGGAGGTGTTTTCATATTATCATGAGCAGAGTTCATTAGTGCTCCTGGTTCCCTTACCAACACTAGGGCATCAGTCCCTCTTGGTAGCAGTCATGGTTCTTCATTCCACAGTATAACCAAGGTTGGAAGAGACCTCAAAGATCATCAAGTCCAACCTGATACCACAGACCTCAAGACTAGACCATGGCACCAAGTGTCAAGTCCAAACCCACCTTGAACACCTCCAGGGACAGTGAATCCACCACCTCCCTGGGCAGCCCATTCCAGTAGCCAATGACTCTCTCAGTGAAGAACTTTCTCCACACCTCCAGCCTAAACTTCCCCTGGCGCAGCTTGAGACTGTGTCCTCTTGTTCTGGTGCTGGTTGCCTGAGAGAAGAANGGACACGCTCAAGCTCCTCAATGTCCTTCTTAAATTGAGGGACCCAGAACTGGTCACAGTACTCAAGGTGTGGCCTAACCAGTGCAGAGTACAGGGGGAGAATGACCTCCCTGTTCCTGATGGCCACACTATTCCTGATGCAGGCCAGGATGCCATTGGCCTTCTTGGCCACCTGGGCACACTGCTGGCTCATGTTTAGGTGGGTGTCAATCAGCACCCCAAGATCCCTTTCTGTTTGACTGCTCTCCAGCCACTCCCACCCCACCTGTAGCTCTGCATGGGGTTGTTGTGGCCAAAGTGCAGCACCCGGCACTTGGATTTGTTGAATGCCATCCCCTTGGACTCTGCCCATCTGTCCAGGTCCCACTGCAGAGCCCTTCTGCCCTCCAACCCATCAACATCAGCCCCCAGCTTGGTGTCATTCCAAAGCAACAGTTAGGGACAGTGGATTCTTGTAAGTGTCTGTTTCTCTGAATTAGCTACAAATGCAGATTGCAGTGATAGGCTCCCATGCAGACAGATAGGACACCTCTTTCACTGTCAGTCTGTGTTTCTCTGTGAGTCTATCCCATGGAGCAGGCAGACCTGCCTCACTGCCAGGTCAGCACCTTCCCAGGAACTTTTGTATACTTCCACCTGCAGAGACCCCTTGTCAGATCTGTGGAGCATCAATTTATTTAGCAGTAGCTGCTACTGGTCAGTGTCTGTTCAGCCTGTACAAGTCTGACCTCCTCATGGTGGAGCAGACAGTTTATTGCAGTCCTGGACTGTGTATTTATGCTTTGTGCCCTTCCTACTGCTACACAGAATGGTAGGGTTTAGAAGGCACCTTTGGAGATCACTTAGTCCAACCCCCACTGCTAGAGCTGAAGCTGCCAGACATGTTTTTTTCTCCCTTAGTGAGCTCGCTACACTCACATTGAGACTGGTATCAAAGTGTGAGTACGCTTTGAGCTGTTTAATCTATTCACCATCATGGTGGAGATCAACTCCATTCTCTCATTTCCCATTGCAATGCCCCCAGCCCTCATGACACCTGGACCAGAAGGATGTTGTTGACACCTTCCAGATCAGCAGAGAGTTTCTGCCTCACTACTAAGATAGTTGAAAGCGATTTCTGCCTTTCCTGACCCCTCTGTTAGCTCCTCACATGATTCATATGGGCCTAATCTGTTGGATACCTTCAATGCAATGGACAAAGTGCAGGAGAGATGGATTTAAGGGTCAGGGTTGACCCTGCCACAGGCCAGAAGCAAAATGTGCTGCTGCTGCCACTGGGTAGCCCGAAACACAGGTCTGATCCAGCTGCACTTCCCTCAGGCTAAACAAAAACATAAACATGTGTTTATTCATAATATTCAAACTAGACAACACAGCCACAAATGTTTATAAAAGATGTAGGCAGAAAAAAATAAAAGCAAAAATATGCTTAATCTGTTTATACTGAGATAACATGAAAAAGTTCCCTCATTCCATTATTCAGTGGATTTGCTGTTTACCTCCTGGTAAGATGACAGTTTCTGCCTTTATGCATGCTTCTTTTCTGAGTGAGTAGCTCAGTTTTTAGAGTCCCCAGGCCCTTTGAAACATCCTAAAATGTAAAAACCAGCTTCATTTTTCACCCCTAAATGCATCTCATAGTTCCTGAAGTAGGAGACAGGCTGCTCGCCCTCATTAATAAGGGAATAAAGGTTTCTTCCCAAATACAGCAATGTCACAGCAATCTCAACCTGCTGTTTTGTTTTACTAGTAGTTTATTGGGTCAGTTGCAGTAAATTACTATAACAATGTTTTAAAGACTACTACACTAGGAGTCATCTGCTATTCTTAATCAGTGAGTGAAGCACTGTGGTTAAACTGGATATGAATTACTTGTCCACTCCTTTTGGTAGCTTGTTGGTGCAATTCAGTGAGAATGAATTCTATATAACTTTGTACTTAGAAACTCATGTGTAGCACCCTGCCTGTATATAATTTACTACCAATATTCACCAAGAGAAGACAGCAACTGACCACATTGAGGCAGCAAAGGGTTTTGCATGATTTGTCCTGGCCCTCTCCAGAGAGGTGGGGCACATGCAGAGAAAGGAAGATAAAAATATTGAGATTCATTTCCCCATTCTCATTTTCATATGTGCTCGTGGATTTAGGAGGAAAAAAAAAATTGTTTCATTGGATATTAGTATGGTTTTGAGCAGAAAGCTTTGAAACAGTTATTTTCTTCCCTTTACAACAAAGGCATGTTTCTTGGACACGCTCATTTAATTATGGGATGAAAGTGAGTGCTCTGACTGTTGCATAGCAGGATTATAGGTCTATTTCTGTTAAAGGACAGTGAGGGAGAGCAATTCTTTGCTCAGACTGGATTAAGGACCAAAATAGCTTTTGTTCCCTGCTTCAGATTAGACTTGTAGACCAATCCACACCTTACAGAAGGTAGAAAAGAAAGAGGCACAAACTTACAAGGCACGTCAAATTATACAATCCTGAACAGACCCAAATACTGCCAAATCTATGTTATGTACCTGCTGGATCACACTTCTAAAAAGGATTTGCTGAAACTCAGTGGGACAATTGTCTAATTAATCCATCCACTGATCAAAAGGGTAATGGAATACAAAAGGAGGAGGGGAAGAGAAAGGAAAGATCCACTATACGAATAAGAAAACAAACTGCCCTGCCTAAAATTAGCAAAATTAATGCCAAACTGAAATGAGTGGTGTCCTAGGAAGGATTTCAGAGGTGTGGATATTGGCAGTCTAGCATCCTGGATATAAAAAAGCAGAGTCATTAATATTCAAGAACTTGCTTTTGATGCTCTGAACCATTCACATCCCATATACAGTTTTTCTGTATAAAAACATCTGAGAAGGGCTGAATTACATGACAGGTCAAACAGATGATGAAGTGGGAAAATGAATGGTGAGGATAAGACTTTCTTAAATGTTGAGTTCTTGTACACGAACAAAAAAGAAACATATTGCTTAAGTTAGCAGAACAAACAGAAAATAATGGAAAGAAATCTCAAGTAGGAATGACTAAGTCTATAAACCTGAGCACTCAGCATGAAAAGCAGAAACAAGAACAACAGGCATAAACTTAAATTTAAGGAAGACAAGATTTAAGCTGGATGACAGGAGAAAGAGTCTAACTAAAAAGGTTACTGGGTTGAAGATCAGGCTGCCAAGGGAAGTAGTTCAAGATATAATTAACAAATAATTTAACACTGGGACTAAAGAGCACCGAGAGGCTTATAACATTTATATATAGGGTGGATTCTCCCTGATAATGCCAGTGGCCCCTAGACAGAGCTGTGATTCTTTCCAGCAAAATTTCTCCTATAAAAACAAGAGTGGAATTCCTTTTACTCATTTCCAGTAAATTAAACCACATCAAACCTTTTTTTTTTTTTTTTTTTTTTACTTAAAAGCTTCAAAGTTTCATTGTGTTCATCCTCAGAGTGTTTGTGCTGTGCCTCAGGTTTACAAGGTTATTGCAGTTTACAGTATAGTCATCTGACATGGACATCATTAATGGTCATGGCTGAAGCACTATTTCTGTAAACAGCCGTGGGCTGGGGCAGAAGAGCTTTCTGGTCTAAGTGCCAAAGAACAATGCCAGTTTCTGTTGCCATATGGCATGGGGACAAGCAGCAGGGTCAGCATTTCAGTCTGGTTTCCTTCCTCAGATTGATGAGCATTAGCCAAGGAACTGTTCACACAGTCTTGCAAGGCAGTGTCACTTGCATAGTCAGTCCCTGTGGATTTTTTCTAGAGGAATAATATTAAAAGAGTGTGAAAACATTCAAGAGGTTGGTTTTGTGAGTTCCACCTCCCCTCCCCACTGCTTCCTCAATCTTTTTACTTTTTTGGTAAGGCTGAATAATAGCTTCTACAGAAAGTTAGCAAGAAAATCAGTGTTTTGTCTGAGAAGAAAATTAGAATTACAAAATAAAGAAATGCTATTTTCCAAAAATATTCACAGGGCTGAAATATTGAAGCTGTCTGTTTCAACGAGAGCTACATTCAGCAATTGGACTCAATGATCTTGGAGGGTTTTTCCAACCAAAATGATTCTGTGATTCATGGTCACAAAATTTTAAAAAAGCATTATTTGAAAGGTCAAAATGATGTAATTCTACCTGGGACAGGAAGCCTACCAGCAGCCATTTTTACCTCTAGTTTCAGTACATCAAAATAAAAAATAAGGGAAGCCAAAAGGCCACTGCTCTCCTGCAGAAAAAGACGGATAATACCATTCTTTTAAAATGAGAGATGAAGCAGAATTGGGAAGAACAGAGGAATAAGAAAAGGGAGCTGTTACTTACTCTCAGAGCTTTCCTGCCATTCAGCTATGTTGCAGGAGAGAGAAATCAAGTCCTCCATATGCAAATGGCAATAGGTGACATCAAAGCTGCACCCTGAAGGTCCGCTGTCCACAATCCAAAGCAGCATCAAGTCAGTTCTCCAGCTGTCCCTTCAGCCACTATGGTGCTTTTAGAAAGGCAAACAGAACCACTAAAATGCTCCTTGGAGCAGGAGCACGATGACTTGCATTTGCCTCTTTCCAGCACAAGGGTCAATGCCTAATTTAGCCTTGTCTCAGCTACTGAGATGCTGATTTTCACAATATTTGTATGCCCTTAATTATTTTGGGGAATTCTGTTTCTTCTCTCCAAATTAGTTGAAATCAGCCAGCCTATTGAGAAGTTGTTAAAGGAGGACTGCGCAAGGAGTGGGATGACAGTGTGACACAGAGGAAAAGTAGTAACATTTTAACTAATAGTATTCTGACACCCAAACTAATTAATATCTCCCCCTGGATGCAAGCAAATGGTGGTATGTTGGCAGCTCTGTGGGCAGAGGGGCCTTGTCTGAGTGTAATTTAAGATACACTTTCACTGCTGTGAAAGGCAGCACACGTGAAACTGGACAAAAGGCCTATAGGAGAATTTTCCTCAACATTTGTACTTCAAGTAAGTAGTCGAGTTTGACTGTTGATTTCTGGTTATCCTATTCAATTTTCTCACCAGGCCGAATTTCTTTCACGAGTGCAACTGAAAATACTAGAAAGGGAACTGCACAGCCCTTGTATCCCATGAAAACTGCTGGGTGATGAAGTCTGGCAGAGTAAGCAGTTTGAAGCTCACTACATTTTGTGCATTCAAATTGAAATGTATGGCTAGTTTCCCTCTAAATTCTCATGGGTACATTTCAGTTTTTTCTCCATATTACTAGTCTCTGAAAGATTTTTCCTCATTAGCTCTCCTGGAACTATAACACTTACTGGAGAAGTACTTTGCACTTACCTTCTTTGCACTGTAGTCTACACGCAACACCCCTCTGCTTTGCTGTAGCAGAACCACTTGGGCTGAGCAATCCTTGAGAGCTTTGCCTTCATCTGATATTCATTCTAATTTCAGAAGTGGGAGAGCAAAGAAAACACTTTCCTGTTCCTCTCCCTGAACTGAGCAGTGGCACTTAGTTGCTGGGATGGCAGAGAGTGCACAAGGGCTTGAAAACAAGCAAGCTTTTGAAAAGGGCCAAGGTCTCCCTGAAAAATCACTAACTCAAGTCACAGGATCACAGGATGTTAGGGGTTGGAAGCGACCTTGGATGATCATCTAGTCTAACCCCTCTGCCAGCATAGATCACCTAGACCAGGTCATACAGAAACACATCCAGAGAAGGCGACTCTGCAACCTCTTTGGGCAGCCTGTTTCAGTGTTCTCTCACATTAAGTCTGTTCTTTCAAAGTGGAGAGCTGGGAAAGCCAGATCGTGTCCTCATATTGGCATGCTCTGTATGAGCCAGCTGACTGCTTCTCCCTTTACAGCATTGCACTTCATTACTACATCATTTGCATGCTCATGCAGTGTGAAATGCTGTGCAGTCAGAGCAGACGGTTGTCGGTCATTGGCTTCTGAACCACCAAACCTTTTAGACCGAGTCACTGAAATCCTGCATTCTGGAAACTTTGGCTTGATTCAGTGTGTCAGGTTTTTGTGCTCTCCTTTTTCAGCTCATCACTCTTCACTGAGTACATTCTCTTGATTTGTGAGCTGTTGGTATCTAGGAATTTCAGTGCCACATGGTTATTTGTGCTTTGGATTTCTCCATCTATCATAAACACCCCCACCCCCCAATCTCCATTGCACTCCAGCTCCTAAGACTGAGTTCTCAGCCTCTCTCAGGGCTTTACCAGTGGCCTCAGGGCAGAACAAGCCAGTTTCAGACAGTCTGTATTCCTCTATACAGGTATACAGCTGGTCATGAAACCTTTCCAATGACATCAGAACGTTTCCACCATAAACCTCGAGTGTCAGGCAGAACCTACAAGTATCCCTTCCAAATATAGTTGCTATAAAGGGGTAAAAGTTGACATTTTAATGGAAACCACTGCATAATTTACACAAATTAGGCTACTGAGCGTATTGATATATAGAGTCAATAGTTCAGCTACTTCAACAATCCATTTGGGTGAGAAGGGAAAAGGTGCAGGAAATGAGGATGAGTTTATCCTGACATGTAAAAAAAAGAGGATGACACTTTGATCCACAATTTGAATTTAGAGTCTAAGATGATGTTATAATTAATTACCCATAGAGGGTTTCTTAGCAAGAACAAAAAGAAAAGGAAAAGTCCACAGTTCTGAAAAAAAGAACATGGACACAACAAATTTTTTCTGTCACATGCTGTTAAGGGACGGATGGCATTCTTCACTAATGCACAGAAAACTGGCTCTATGTTGGGGTAAAAAAAAATATTTAATAAAAAAACCCCAGGATTTTCTCTTCCTCCAGCCAATGGAAGGGACCACTTCTGCAGATGATTGACTGCACATTTCAAGTGGCATTTCAAACCGAGCATTTCATTAAACAAACTGCTGTGTCACAGCAGCAGGATTGTGGCCCACAATACCACTCTTTCCTTTGTATCATGGCTTTCAGGGCAGGGAGAATCGCTTGCTGTGTTGCTGTGCTTTGCTTCCAGATCTGTGGCTAAGTCTGCCAACAGAGAGGGCTTGTGGAGCCCTGTAGCCTTCAGTAATTAGATGTGCATTAAGACAATTATTTTAAAGACTTTTTTTTTTAAAATAGTAGTCCAAAACATCTTCCTCTGTTGCAATTTCATTCAGCATCACCTGGTCAAAAATGAGATACTCCACATTCTTAAAGGAAAAAATGGAACTGATAAATTCATTACTTAATCAGGTTAATCTAGTAAATTAAGAGGCAATTCTGAAGAAATGAAAACTCTCTAGTGGCATATTAATTAGGAATTTCTTTTCAGCTATTAAGAAAGGAGGAATATTGATGTGGCCAAGAATAAAGAGAGATCTATTTTTGGGGTCAGTGGATTTACCTTTTCAGAATTTAAAAGAAACACACACTGATTCTTCTCTATGCAGGTGATTTGAGAAGACTTGGACAAGAGAGGTTTTGTTGTTTGGATTGTGTGTGTGTGTGTTTTGTTTGGTTTGCATTATCCCAGTTTTGCATAATTTGCTATATTCTGAAGTTCAGTATCTCTCAAACACAAGCAAATTCATGGGTTTGATCAAAAAAATCCAGCAACTTCTGATAACAAGGAACTTTCCTGTGCTGAAAGTTTCACTTTCTAATTGCAATGTCATTCATTAAGTTTGCTTCATGTTTTGTTTCTCCTACTTCGACACTGTTGCCCAAACAGAAGCAGCACAGTAAGATTCAGAGTAGTTCTTTGATGCACTGCTGTTTATTGGTTTGGGGTTTTTTACGTTTCCAAAGTTTATTTTCCTGCACATGACAGAAGCAACCAGCAATAGGTAAGTGTGAGTTTTGAACAAGTTGCCTGTTCAGAAAAATGAAAGCAAAAACGCCAAACCAAATCCATCTGTTTTCCAGGGAAGACTTGGTTATAACCAATTACTTCTGATTTGCAAGCTGCCCACAGGGTCCTCCTTTGCTACCTGATGCCTGGCACATCCTCACAGCCAGCACTGAGGCAATAAACCAGTACTCCATTGGCTGTATTTTTTGGTCTCTTTGTAGAAGTACAGCTTTTATGATTATGGAATCATAGATTTGTTTCAGTTGGAAAAGACCTTTAAGACCATCGAGTCCAACCATTATTTAACTCTACCAAGTCTGGTGCTAAACCATGTCTCTTAGCACCACACCTGTGCATCTTTTAAATACCTCCAGTGATGGTGATTCAACCACCTCCCTGTGGAGTCACTTCCAGGGTCTAAAAACACTTTTAGTGAAGAATTTTCTCCTAACATCCAAACTAAACTTTCCCTGGTGCAACTTGAGGCCATTTCCTGTTGTCTCATCACTTATTACTAAGGACCAACACCCAGCACTATGGTCTCCTTTCAAGACATTGTAGAGAGTGAGAAGGCCTTCCCACAGTCTCCTTTTTCTAGGCAAAGGAACCCCAATTCCCTTAGCAGCTCCTTATAAAACTTGTTCTCCAGACCCTTCACCAGCTTTGTTGCCCTTCTCTAGACCTGCTCCAGCTCCTTGTCTTGTAGTGAGGGCCCCAAAGCTGAACCCAGTATTCAGGTGTGGCCTCACCAGTATGGAGTACAGAAGGAATCATTATCATTGGTTCAAGTGTTTCAAAAAGAGGATTTCACAGACCTTCAATTAGCCAGAGTAAATGGTACTTAAGGCATTATCGGTCCTTGAGTGTTGGAAGCTGCTGCTGACCTTCGTTGTGGTTCAGACCCAGACTGCAGCTGAGCCCCGCACAGCTGCTCACACAACTGCTCCCCCCATGCCCCAGGGCAGTGGGAGGGAAAATCCAGAATAAAAAGCAAAACCAGATCAGTTGAAACGGGAGAGCTTAATATAACAGCACAAAGAGGTAACAACAACCAGGAAAAACAATAATATTAATGAAACAGTATATAGAGTAAATGATAGAAAACATAGCACTGACCCTACTCACCTGCTGAGAACACCCACACTTACCTGGCCAGCCCTCCCTTTATATAGCAGGCACGGCATACTCCATGGGCTGGTGCAGCTGCCTATCCTGGCTGTGGCTCCTCCCAGCTAAACAAACCAAGAAACCCTCAACCACAAACTTAACCCTATCCTAGATGAACCCAGGACCCCATACAGCACAGAGTAGCCTCATGACTGCTGACTTTATTTCTGGCAGACCCCAGCAGCACAAAGCCTGCCTGCTGTGCCATGGCTTAGCTTTCTACCTACACCACGGGAAGTAGAAAACGCTGTCTAAGCCTGCACAGCTCACTACAGTTAGGGGCAGCATGTAGGGTTAAGGTTTCCAGCAACTTCCTTTACCCATCTTGAAGGTTAAGTAGAAGCAAATAATACATTATTAGCAAATAAGCATTTATTTATTTTTTATTAGCAAATAAACATCACCTTGAGGCAACTGATTGCAAGACCGAGTATGCGTCTGTCTTCCGTCATTGCCCTTTAGAAAGCATTGGAAAAAATCTAAAGCAATAGCATCTGAAGGCAACACATGATGCTTCCTCTCCATGTATTCCCATATTTCCAAGTATATGTAACATTGCCTTTCCCTTTCCCCTTCACCACCACCACTNTTTAAGGTAGGGTAGTTACAAATAGGTATAGGGAAAGGAAAACAAAATATATATACAACCAGATGGATGGTGGTGGATTGAAGAGATGTCCACTGTGTGGTAGAGACTGGCCAGGAGAGTAGGAACAAGGAGAGCAGGAACAAGGAGAGCGACAAGCAGACAGCCCACAAAAACAGAGCAACAGGTAGTTCCTCTGTTTATATAAGGGGTCCAGACAAGAGGTGGGAGTGGGCTAAACAAGCAGACCTGGGGTCAAGTTCTGACCACTCCCACCACCCAGGAGGGTTAACCCTTTACACATCTGAAGGCAACACATGATGCCTCCTCTCCATGTATTCCCATTTTACCAAGTGTATGTAAGTAACATTTAAACACAAATGGTTGCACCCCAACTCCCTCCAAGTCTTTCTTCTTTTGTTATTCAAGTATTTTTTCACATCACCTCACTTTTTCGGTTTATTCAAAATTAAAACGCTTTGAAAGATCCAGATAAAAAGAACAACAGTGTAGATCTTGATTCTAACAGACATAATGCATGGTTTTTACTCCTTAATTTAATTTACAGTGTAAAGCACTACTACTGTTGAAAGTAGTCCCACCTTCACACTGCACGGTTCCCTTTTTCTTTGCATGGTACTGTATTGGAGTAATGAACAGAGCCAGGTTCTGCAGGGCAAAACTTTTTTAGGACCCTGGAGAAATTTCCCTATCTGTTTTACCACATGGATACACAACATTTGCAGCACACAAGAGGAATGTACTAAGGAGAAAGAAACAAGTGGCCTGATGAGGCTGGAAGTGTGTCAAAGTGAGTGGAGAACAAGAGGGTTGTTTTATGCGAAGACAGTGAAGGTTCATGTAGGTTTATGGTATTCACAAATCACACAAACACAGAAACATTCAGCTTGGAAAAGACCTCCAGGATCACCAAGTCCAACCAATATCCCTACTCTACAAGGATCACCCTAAACCCAGGCACCACATCCAAATGACTTTTAAACACATCCAGGGTCAGTGACACAACGACCTCCCCGGGCAGCCCTGCCTGATCACTCTTGTTGTGAAAAAATTTTCCTAAAGTTCAGTCTAAACCTACCCAGCCACAGATTGAGGCTGTTTCCTCTTCTTCTGTCACTATTTAACTGTTGGAAGAGACCAGCAGCAGTCTCTCCACAATGTCCTTTCAGATAGCTGTAGGCAGCAATGAGGTCTCCCCTCAACCTCCTCTTCAAACTAAACAGCCTCAACTCCTTCAGCTGCTCATCATAAGATTTATTCTCCAGGCCCTTCACCAGCTTCACTGCCCTCCTCTGCACTTGCTCCAGCACCTCCGCATCCCTCTTGTAATGGGGTGCGCAAAACTGAACACAATACTTGAGATGTAGCCTCACCAGAGCTGAGTACATAATCATAGAATCATAGAATGGTAAGGTTGGAAGGGAACTCAAGGATCATCTAGTTCCAACCTCCCACTAGTACAGGTCACTCAAGGCCTCATCCAACCTGGCCTTGAACACCTACAGGGAGGGAGCATCCACGACCTCCCTGGGCAACCTGTTCCAGTGCCTCACCACCCTCGCTGCAAAGAACTTCCTCCTGACATCCAGCCTAAATCTCCCCTCTGCCAGTTTAAACCCATTGCCCCTTGTCCTGTCATTGCAAGACCTTGTAAATAGTCCCTCCCCAGCCTTCCTGTAGGCCCCCTTCAGATACTGGAAGATTACTATCAGGTCGCCTCCAAGCCTTCTCTTCTCCAGGCTGAAGAGCCCCAACTCTTGTAACCTGTCCTCATAAGTGGACAATTACTTCCCCACTCCTGCTGGACACAGCATTTCTAATACAAGACAAGATGCCACTGGCTTTCTTTGCCACCTGGGCACACTGCTTCACTAGTCTTCCTTTCAGCATGCCCAAAGCTTGTGCTACCAGTAAGATGGAGGATAATTGGGAAGACAATGTCCCAGAGGACAGTACCACATGTATATAACCCTGATGTCAGTTTATAATCTCCACACACATAAAAATTTATCTTATAGAGAGACAGAGACATCTTCTGACGAACTCTTTATTTTTGCAGCTATCTCCTGTATCAATTATCATTCCATGAACCAGCAACCATTAACTTGTAATGAGAGTAGGATAAAATACAGGCTTTAATCAATGTAGATAAAAAAACCAAAACACTTTTTCTGCCTTTCAGCAAAAATAATCAGAGAGCTCTGGTGTGATCTCATGTTACTCAGACTGCTTATTTGTAGCTTTTACACTCCAGTACACTTGCTGATAATGTATGAAGTATGAAATTAAAAATTAACTGAATAGTCAGAACAAATGAAAAAGTTCATTATGCAATACATCATCCTCTGGTCTTTTATTGTATTTCTTCATTCACCTGATGATGCCCCAGATCCAATCATTTACAATGAAACTTCCAGTCATTAGTGAGATTTAGCTGCCTTCCACTGGAAAAGAGTATTCACATTTGCTATGAGACCTGGCATGTGCAGTGTTCAAGAGCATCAAATACAAAGGCTCTCAATCCACAACTATTTTTGATTTTCTTAGGCATATCCAAACTCACCTCCTGTGCTGGGAAATAAACACATGAAGTGTAAAATTTTTTTAATAGTTGCTTCCCTTTTTTTTTTTTTTGGTTTGTTTGTTTGTTTTGTTTTGTTTTTAATAATCACATTCGTCAAGTCTCATTTTGGTAAAGAGGTTTATGTGGGAATACTACAACGTAGCTGCATGGCTAGTTTTAAAAGCCTGTGCACAGCTTCTCAGGAATGCAGCTGGATTCTAACTCCTTAGTGGCTTGCTTGTGATGACTGAACTGAAGTATATTGTAGTATTTCTCTGCTCAAGACACATGAGCTTGCTGGAAGTTGAAAACAGAACTGAAGTCTTAAGTGATTTGTCCTTTTCTACTCTTTTATTACCATTTTAGAGTGAATATTTTACATAAGAGTAAGCAACAGCTCAAAAACTTAGCTCATAAATTAAGGTGATAATATCAGGTTTTATTTCTCTTCATTTATGTTTAGTAGCACAAACAGAAGGATTTGAAAAATGTTATTATCTTCTCCCCTTTTGCAGGAATATGTATTATGTAAGAATTACTTAATTAATACCTTGAAAAGATTTATATATGCATTCAAAGCACATATCAATTCCTAAGTTTTGTATTTTCCAAAAGAAATTACTTTTTTTTTTCTAATTCAAAATAATTTATAAAACTGTTTAAAGGCTACCATTTTCTTAGCCTTTTAGCATGCATGAAGAAAGTGGTATTTAATTTCACACTCAACTAAGCCTTTAACAATTTGCTTTCAGGCAGAATATAAAGGTTATTACTAATTCCTTAATAAAATAAAAGTTATAGTGGATATGTCTCTAACCTTGGATCAGTTTGAGTAATTTTTTTTCCCCCTCAGATAAGGCACCAGACATTAGCACAAATGGCAAGTGATAAATTGACTTCTGGAAACTACTCAGGACTCCTCCTCCTCCTCCTCCCTTTTTACACATCAGGTCTCACTGAAAATGCTTCTCCTGAACTACTTTGGTTTTAATATTGGTCAGCCAATTTGATTCCCCCCACCCCTTAACTATCAGTGGCAAAAGTTGTCACAGTCTGATGTTACTCACCTTTAAATTTTAACTCCCTATTACACTGAAATAATCTCATAGAAGACTACACCTAGTTAAGATTCATGATGAATGCCAAGTTGTCAGAAGTTCGAATCTTAAATGCTTATTTGTCTTTTTCTATGTGCCTGGATTTTCTGAAGAGGAAAAAAAAAATTATCTGTCACTCTCCTTTGCAGGATAGAGCACCAGGAATTCCCTTGAACACACGACTCATTGCATTTGTACCTTACAAATAATCCTTCTCTCAGTGTGCCAATTACTAATTTTCAAACTCTCACCATATTACAGACCCCAGCTTCAAAAGCTATGAGTGCTCTGTTTGAAAAGAAAGTAAGTGTATAGGTGCTGTTATTCATATAAGACCCATCTGGTCCTATCACCAGATGTTGAAGCATTCCATGCACATAATGGAGATGTGTGGTTTAAAAAAGTAATTACACCCAAGCAGCAATGATGGTGATAGTAGTAGTAGCAGCAGCAGCAGCAGTAAGTCATAGTAGTTATGTCAGCTCTTCTTGAGAGTAACGATAGACAAGTAAAGCTACACCTCTTTTTTTGTGATTTTTTTTTTCTCCCCCAGGCACTTGAAATTAGATGTGTATGAATAATTCAATCATAGCTCTAAAATCAGTTAGGAACATAGAAATGCAAGGTATCTTCTGAGATTCTTAGTCCAATGTCTTCCTGCGAGAGGAAATGTACATGAAGACACACAGGAAACATCTCAAGAAGAAAGCCTCACCAACAATAGTGTTTCAGCTGCAAATCAGTTGAAGTTTCTTGGTTCCAATGGTTCTGTTGAGAAAAACTCTCAAGTATCTGTTTATCAGTTGGCCAGAAACTATCTTTAAAATGCTACTCCACATTTGTCATGGATAATTTTTACCTGTATGCTTTTTTGTAGTTTTGTCATTTAGCATAAATGGCTCTTTTCCCAATCTGCTATTTACTCATGGCTTGACAAACTGTGCAGCACTGCATGTGGGCGCCAAGAAAACAGCAAAGCTCTGTCCAGTGTCACATCCTCATCCATTTTGGTAGAGTGAATACTTTGGGAAAAGACAGAACATTGTGGATAATCCCTCAAGTGAATCACTAAGAAGGATTAGCAAGAGATCTCTGTTATGGGTGGGTCACTCTCTAAAGTCTTTATATGAAAATTCATGAAGGATGCTTTGTTCATTTCTCTGGTCTCTGCTGCAGGAAACTGCAGGTGATACAAAGCTTCAACACAGCATCTCAGTTCTTACTGAAGCTATTTGGTATGGGCAATCCAAGTATATATGCAGATAATTACTAAATGCATAGACAACACTTTCTGAAAGCTGTCATTTCCCAAAGGGACCTATTAAGGTAGAATCATGCCATTAAAAAGAAATAAATTAAAGGAATTTTTTAAACACCTAATTTCCCCACTAGCCTGTGTGCAACACTACTTCAAACAGCTACACACGGTCTCATTTAGTGAATATATGAGGAAGAGGTCTGCATTATGTTTGCTGAAAGAACTAGGATTTCAATTCCATCTGCTGCTGGGTGTGTTTGATTTGTATATTAATTATGCCTGTTTGTAGTTGTAAATTTGCTCCAGATTAGTGGCTGATTGGCTCTGCACATGGACTCATTACACCTTGCAGCTCCCTTGCACGTTGACAGTTTTCAAATGATTATATACATATGCTTTTTTTAAACTGCTTTTTATACCTCTCTCCTTCAGTTTGAGCTTTCAGCCCTGTCTTATTGAAACCATTTTTTTCCCCCTTAAGAGCAAAGACATTCCTTTGATACCTCTCTCCGAAGACCTTCTCGGCTAGTGTCACATCAGTTTTGTCCGTGGTGCTACTCTTAAAACACAGGATGAAACTGCTTCTTCTCTCAGTCTTAAAAGAGAAATTCAGCATATTCACACTTAGCATTTGCTACGTAGAACAACTCAAACTAATGGTTTTAGGAATCACATGAGGACTCAGCAGGGCGCATATACATACCTGTTACTGCGCAAACTTTACATGCTTGTCATATTGAAATAAAACTCTCCCACATGTGGAGCGTTTTTCTCTTGATCACTGAGCTTTCCCTCTGGTTTTCAAAATGCCCAAAAGTTCGGAGCTGTCACCTTTATAGTTAAGACCTCCAAGATCCGCTTGAAAATACAACACATCTGAAATGAGCTGCATAGAAACAGCCTTTGTGTCTCTCTGCGTGTGTGTGAATGTTTGTGTACACTTAGAAAATAAATGTCAAAGGGGTCAAGCTGATTTCCTTCATATTTCAGGAAAAGAATCACTCTGAACTGAAAAATGGTATGACAAGTTTCTGCCTGAAGCAAATTTTTACGATCAGATTAAAAACCTTTGAGACTAAGAGTTTATAATGGAAATACTAACACAGCCTTAACCATGGCAGCACTAGCAGGCACGGCAATGATATTAAGAAAGCTCTCCCTGCCCACAATCTAAACTAAATAAAAAAGATGCCATTTTCAAACATGCACCCCAGGCAAGCAAATAACAATGATTTAATGTACTTGCCCTGTGGTAATATAGGAGCACTGCAAACCTCTGAGCCAATTTTTCTTTTTTTCTTTTTTTTTTTTTTTTTCCAAACATATATACCCCATAGGGAAAGGATTGCAGTTTAGCTCTTATTCGTGGATATATTGTTTCCATTTTGACAATTCTTGAAAGCATTCTTGCTGTCACACACTACTGTATGTGAGCACCCAACTGAATAAAGACCCACCAGACTTTTTCAGGAGTTTATTCACAGGTTTGGCTTTGCTTATTGTAGTATGCACCACATTTAAATTAGATGAGGGCTACTGTAAAGCAATAACATTTTCAATGACTGGAATTTCACTTTCCCCTCTAACAGTCTGAAGCAAATTAATGTATTGGTTGTTCATTAACAAGTAAACAGTTTCTGCTACAATGTCAAGGAAAAAGAAAGTGTTCATTAATATGAACAATCTTCATCTACAAAGATGATTTACACAATGCATGTCATGAGATAGTTTTCCCCTAACTAGTACACTACCAAACTGAAAAGCTGATTCTTAGGACTTTCTTGAAATTACAATATTGTTTATTTACCAATAAGAAAGACAGTCTCAGTCACCTATGCCACCATTGTAAGATCTATAGTAAGTACTTTAAAAAAAAAAAAAAAAAAAAAAAAAGAGAGATTTCTGGAATCACTTATGG
>VWZE01004283.1:81683-98851 GCA_013396675.1 Eubucco bourcierii
TTAGCAATTCACCTCAGTCCAGGAGTGACAGACAAACGTTATTTTTAGCCCCTCAGGCACAAGCTGTAGCTAAGTCAAGTTACACGGTGATTTGGAGACATGCAAATGACCACATCGAGGGGACAAATTAATCGAGTGGATTTGAACCTGGACCTCCAAATACAGTAAGGCAGTGCTTTAGCACACCATGTAACTTCAGACATGAAATTTAGCTAAAACGAAAGTTTAAAAAAAAAAGAAGAAGAAGAAGAAAGAAAGAAAACCAAATCAATTTCATGTATGCTTTGTACCGTATTGGTGAGTGAATACAAAGACGAGTATTCTACACATATAACTGCTGAATTCATATCGCTATACTTAAGTTTGTGTTTACTCTTTGACATCCCCCCTTTTCAGAAACACAATTCCTCAGCTGGTTTCAATTACACGTGGAAAAGACTTAGCGCCAAGTTGTTTGCATGGATGAGTTTTATTTAGAGTTTATGTGTAGTTGTGGTTTTCTTAGTCAAAGGGTAGGAGAAGAGATTTTAAATTAGTTTAGATGTTTTCCTGGTTTTACTGATATTCTGTTCATGGGGAGGGTGGGGGGTGGGGGGTTTACAGTATTAAAAAAGGCACTTCACAGACAGCAAGCCTGAGTTCCTGCTTCCTTGTCCCATTGTCAAGATGTCTGGCTGTAACTTTTGACTTGAAAGCGTATTGCATCCGCTTGGGGCAGGTGTAAGTAACAGATGCAAAGTAATGGGAACTAGGAACGAAACACAGAGGATGGAACTGTGGATTTTCAGATGAGCTATTGAGATATTTGTTTGACTTTGACAGGGAGAACTGTGTTTCAAAAATCCAGTATTTTATTAATTTAACATTGACTGGACCGATAATTTCATTAAATATCCAATGTAATTCATCTCCTTGCTATTGTCATTACATAAATAAGATCATTAATGACTTTCCCATATATTTCCTGGGTTTTATTTTGCTCCTTTAGCTTTTATATAGTGTCTGTGTATATACAGAAAATAACATAGTAACATATCTGAAGGGGACCTACAGGAAAGCTGGGGAGGGACTATTTACAAGGTCGTGCAATGACAGGATTAGGGGTAATGGGTTTAAACTGGCAGAGGGAAGATTTAGACTGGATGTCAGGAGGAAGCTCTTTCCAGTGAGGGTGGTGAGGCACTAGAATAGGTTGCCCAGGGAGGTTGTGAATGCTCCCTCCCTCGAAGTGTTCAAGGCCAGGTTGGATGAGGCCTTGAGTGAGCTGTACTAGTGGGAGGTGTCCCTGCCTATGGCAGGGGGTTGGAACTAGATGATCCTTGAGGTCCCTTCCAACCTTACCATTCTATTATTCTATGATTTTATACTACTCTTGAATACATATACTAGCATTTTCTACTAATAATTTTCGTTAGATACAACCACTCTGGTGTTCCCTTAATATTCTGGATCAACCCAGAAATGGCATAAAATTCAGGACATTCTGTCAGCAGCAGATCAAAATAATATTAAGATTCAGATACAAAGCAGCAGCAATAAGGAAATATAGGGTTGAGGAAAAAATCAGTAAGTTATGCAAAGCAGTGCCTTCAAAATGTGCTGCCATTGTGCAGAACAGTTAAAGCAGCTGAAGAAAGCTAGTGGACGCTGCAGTGCTTAGGGCTAAAGGGAAGGCTTCAAGTACTTCCACATCTAATAGTGCAGCTTAGTATACAAAAAACCCAAAAAATAGAATTGCACAAACTGTTAAAAGTCTCAGTTAAATACATCTTGCTCCTTATAAGAAAGCAAATCTATCAATGATGTTATTTCTGAAGGACAACACAGATGCCACTTGAATTATTTTTGTGATCACTGTTCCGGCAGATTGAAACTATGAAAGACGATTGCATTGGCTTTAGTCTTTTCACAAAGAGACCTATCAGAGAATGGGCTGTCTTTGGTGTACAAAACCCCACCAAACAAAAAGAAGACAACCTGAGCACAGTATCTCTACTTAGAGACAAGTGATCTCTGCTGTCTCCAGCTTGAGTTGAGATTGGTAATTTCAGATGAAGGAAGACGTGACTGTACGACAGCCATTATCCAGCTGCACTAAGTCTGGCTTCCCTGGCTATCAAGAACAAGAATGTTTCACCAGGCTTGGAGCAGCACAGACTGTGGGGATTTATCTGGAAGATCCAGGATTTTGGCCTCCTCTCCATTTCTGATGACAAGGCTGATTCCT
Organism: Eubucco bourcierii; assembly: GCA_013396675.1. Lineage (NCBI taxonomy): Eukaryota > Metazoa > Chordata > Aves > Piciformes > Ramphastidae > Eubucco > Eubucco bourcierii. Next base: position 83,911 of record VWZE01004283.1, read on the forward strand.
GACAACATTATAATGTCGTTTTTAAAATATGTATCAGTCTGGGGTCCAAATGAATTTACTGATTTGTCCCCTGTATTTTTTATGTTCCTAATATTCAGGGAATGATGTAAGATTTCCCAGGCATTATATCTCATACCTGTTACAACAACTATCTTTGTGCATGAAGTGCTGCATTTCAGTATTTCAAGTCTTCATGTCACTTCACATTTTATCCTACTGAAAGGGAATAAAACAGGATGCAGAATGAGGTTGGGAGGTGATCTGCTGGAGAGCAACCCTGTGGAGAGGGACAAGTTTTCCATGGGACAGCAATGTGCCTTTGAAGCCAAGAAGGCCAATGGGATCCTGGGGTATATTAAGAAGAGTGTATCCAGCAGGTCAAGGGAGGTTCTCCTCATCTTGAGTACTGAGTTCAGTTTTGGGCTCCCCAGTTTAAGAGGGACAGGGTTCTGCTGGAGAAGATCCAGCAGAGGGCTACAAGGATGACTGTAGGGGGGACTGAAGCATTGCCTTATGAGGAGAGCTTGAGGGACCTGGGCCTTTTTAGTCTGGAGAAGACTGAGAGGGGATTTAATGTTTATAAATATCTGAGGGCTGGGGGTGAGGAGTGAGGGGACAGGCTAGGATAGGGCAAGGAGCAATGGATGTAAGTTGCAGATCAAGAGGTTCACCTCAACATAAGAGAGATCTTCTATACTGTAAGGGTCACAGAGCACTGGAACAGGTTCCCCAGAGAGGCTGTGGAGTCTCCTTATCTGGAGACTTTCAAGGCCCATCTGGATGCGTTCCTCTGTGACCTGAGCTACATTGTATGTTCCTGCTCTGGCAAGAGGGTTGGATTCGATGATCTCCTTGGGTCCCTTTCAACCCCTGACATCCTGTGATCCTGTGATAAGTTAAGACTTTGAGGCACTTTGAACAGGAAAGTCTTTTAGGCAGAGAAAGGAAAAGTTTTTCTGGTTGACTGAAGGAGGAAATAGTGCCATTTAAAAAGGTATTTTAGAAGGCTGCTAGAAAACAGGGATGAAAATGATCAAAGGAACTAAGGAACACTAACAAAGGGAGCATTAAATTTTCCTTGGGACTTGACTTTCATTTACTCTTGTACACACCAGTTCAGGTTAATTTTCATGGACCAATGAGAAATTAATTTTTTTTACGGGAATTGATGAACCTCTTCATATTCTTTGCATTTGCACTACTAAAAAGTATTTGCTACAATGAAAGGATTTTATTTAGAGAAAAATGTTGGTCACTACAGTAGTTCCCTGCTTCTTGGAGATGAAAGAGGACCAAACACAGGGCAGTGCTTGTTCACAGGTACCTCCTGTTAGAACATTTCCTAATTAAGCATCTACATCTAGGAGCCCTGCTCTCCCAATCTGCCTTTCCTCACTAGATGCCCTGTTTAGAAAGCGCTAATTATAAACACTGTTGTTACTGCCCCCAGCTGGAAAACAGAGCAGTTTATGTATGAATAAGAGAGATTATCGCCCATCTGCTCCAGCCCATTATTCAGGGATGTGTCATTTTCTACGCTGATGGCAGCCATTACTAGTGTTTTAGTCAAATAGCCTATTTTTCTTTTTTTTCAATAGCACTTATTTACTAATCAAACGGAACAATTAGCGCCTCCCTCCCCCAACTACCTCCTCAGTGTGGTTTGTTTCAAAATCTGAGGTATGCAGTTAAACTGAGTCAAGGCCAATCTGAAAGTAGAGGGGGTTGGATTTATCAGAGGCTCCTGTTTCTGGTGATTTGCTTCTCCTGAAGCTGGGGTTTTAAAAGATCCAGACATCTCGTATAGCAAACGGAAATATAGGATTTTTTTATCCTATTTTTTTTTGGTGTTTGTTTGGGTTTGTTTTTTTTTTTCTGTTTGTGTTGGGTTTTTTTCACTTTGTTTTTGTAAAATAAAAGCAGTAAAGCAGGGGAGTGTAAACTGATCACAGAGCAATTAAAATCCAGGAAGATAAATAAAGCTGATGTAGAGCTTTTCCCCATTTGATAGAAGAGGCATTCAATTTGCAACTAATTTGACAAAGTTCTGCTTGACATGAAATGCCATCTTTCACTCATAAGTGAAAAAGTTCTCTAATACTGGCAAGCTCATACTCAGATGAAACTGAGCACTCAAGCCCCATTCCCCCTTCCTCAAACCCAAAAAAGCACAGATGTTATGCTGCCGTCTATCATCTGTGTTACAGGGCTGAAACCTGGGAAGCTTGATGCCAAGTAACAAGATAGAATGAGCATATTTTTCTGTGTCCTCTCAGGTCATGATAGGTTTATAGCCACCAACGTGAATGGAATTATAGGTACTGCTGCAAATGTGAGCACTTGGAGTGAAAGTGTTTCTCAGATGTTGCTAGCCTGCTTTGAGCTGATGGATGGGAACTACTTCTCCCCTTTTTGCTTGAAAAATATGATTATTTTTGTCTTCTGTTTCCCCAGAACATCCATATCAGAATCTACTTAACCCTCAGTGTGTGCTCAGGGAACTGCTGGGCTTTATGCAAACCGTGCTCTAGCCCGATTCGTGCACTCCGTGAAATGATCCAGGGTGGGAGTTTGACTTTACTGGAAACACTTGCAGTGACCATCTCTGCTGTTTTGCTAAGGCAGTTAATTTGCTGATTTTTTTCCAAATATCTCACAGATAAGTGTTTGAAGGCTTCAACCAGTGCAGTGCTAGAGAGCGCAGGTCTAAGAAGAAAAATTTCTCCAGCTATCAAATTGCAGGTCTTGTGAGTGTAGTAAGAAATAAGAAGGAAAAAAAAGCCAGCAAATAACCACTCGATTGAAATTCCAGGGCTCTGCATTGATTGAGGAGGTACATGGCCCTTCAGTGGGCTATCAGACCTGGATCTCTCCTTGTCCCCGCTCCAGAATAACCCCGCCCCACCCAGAGACCCATTTTATCGTACAGGTTAAGTAAGCTAACAACAACCCTGGCACAGTTGCACAATGAAGAAAATTATATCCAAAAGACTCATGCAATATATATTAAAAAAAAAAAAAAGGAACATAAAGGAAAAACCCCAAAATAAATAGGTATCAGAAGGGTTTTTAAAAGAAAAGAGAAAGAATGCATTGTTAGAAACACAAGCTTACCAGCACATACAATGCATTGTATTTCATTGAACTTGGGAGAGTTTCTACGGCCCGCGTTATGTAAATGCATTGTGCAATCTAAGGTAAGGATTGTGTTTAGTGGGTTTAAAATGACAGTATATAGTTCCACATCTTGCACGGGAAGAGAGGAAAATATATGCTGAGAGCCTGTTGCTGCTCCGTGTGTTTCAGAACAGGAGTGCAGGGGAAGCAGATGCCTTAACAAGCAATAGGGAGGGGGAGGGTGCATACTTCAGCATATCTAGTAGATTGTCTATATACACTGTCCTTTTAAGTATAGGGGAATTGATACTGAGCATGTGCAATGAAGAGAAAGCTGGCAATGTGGGTGTGAGGGATGGGTGAAGAAAGGGAATGAGGGGGTGTGGCATCTCAATCAAGATTAAAACGAAACTGATAAAGCAGCATATGGACCGGATAACAAATCAAAAAGCATGTTTATCCACTGAAGGAACTGGTTAATGGAGACTGCCAGCACGTTGCCATGGAAACACTGACTGTTGGCGCTGCACCATCTCATACCTTATCCAATACATTCCTGGTTGCTGGTAGTAGTCCAAAGACCCTGATCTCTTGATGGTAAACCCGTGGTCCAGCTGAGCAGAGAGAAACGGGGCAACTCAGTGGATCGACATTAGGCTACAGAATTCAGACTCCAGAGCAAGCTGTTCCTTATTTAGTGCATATTTACTGTTTTCACTTTCAGAAGGCACTTATCTAACATCCTAAAGCTACATATCAGAGAAAAAAAAAAAAAAAAGGCAAAGAAATAAAAGAAAAGGATGCGAACTCTAGGTTCGGGTGTGCTAAATTAGAAGTCAATTTATTCGAACTAAAATGGAGTTTGTGAAATAGGTTACTTAATGCATAATGCATTCATTTAAAAGTCTGACAAATATCTTGTTACTTCTAAAGGCAGAAGTGCCCTTTTAAGTTGCACATACCAGTAATGGAAAATTATCTTTTGCAATTAAACTGAAGTTTAATAATTAAAAAAATAAAAGAAACCAAACCAAACCAAAACAAAAAAACAGTGCAACCATCACAAGGAGCAGGCTAGACAGGCTACACAAGGCTTAAATTAGACTGCTTCATAATCATGGAATGTGTAAAGATGAAAAGAATTAGGTTTTGATACCCCATCAATCATGGTAATTCATTTCTAAAAATGCGTTAACCTTGGAGAGTAGGACTACTCAGAGCCATGAATAACATTGTGTATCATTTCAGCTTGCACCTCATGCTCAAAAAGATAACAGTACAAAACTAGGTGGTTTGAAATTGCACCAATTAAAGTAAAAGTGGAATTGAAGTTGGCATTGCGTCCAGGAAAGTGTGCTCGTGATATTACTTAATGAATACAGATCTTTTAAGTTTAGTTTATCATTAGCAGAATCATGTTCACAGGAACAAAGAAAATGTGTTGTTTTCTCTAACCGTTCTTTGCTGTACTTACAGACAGTGGAGATATCACTTAGCTGATTTAAATGAAATTTTAGGGGAAAATAATCTTGAGGAAGGCACTGCCTGCTTCGAAATTGTTAGTTGTGATGTTTTTTACATTTTGCCCTATGAATAGAAAAGGCCATTTTGTGCTTCAATAAGAGCGTGGCATATATTTCCAATAACGATGATGGTTTCTTATTCTAAATTCAGCAAAGCAGTTCAAGACATTTCCAGTTACCAGCCACTTCAAGAGTAGCTAGGAGCTAGCTGCAAATTTAAATTTTCCTTGTTGACTCCTCTGCAAGTGTAGAATTTAATAATTTATTCCAGTAAAACAATGTCGCTTTCACCTCATTTAGAACTATTTAAAGGACGTTTCCTGTTTAAAACCGTAAGAACCCTGTACGTACAGTTAATACTCTGTTGGCTTCACTACATCGGTCTGCTATTGCCATCTACTGGCTTCCTTGTACGCCGAGCATAAAATACACTAACAAGATTGCGTAACGCATAACGAAAGCAATGCCCTAAAACAGAATAGCTAAAACTAATAGGGAGAAAATCAGGAGAGTTGCTTCCTAAAGCGATCTGAAACTATTTATTTGATGTGGAAATCTGGCTGTGGGCAATGTGCCCAGGACAACCTAGAATAGGTGGGAAACGATAGCTGAGGCACAGGGTCAGCTTTAAGCCAAATATGAGTCATAGACTAAACTCAGCTTCTCTTCTTCATCACCCAAGAAACCTCGTTGCTAAAAACTCCAGTTGGAATTTGTAATTCTATTCTAAAATCGGCAGAAGGCAGAGCAAGGACCCACCCACTGCCCCATGCCGGTGTCCCCAGCCGAGAGAGGTACAAGAGGTAGGCAGCTGCACCAACTTTCTGAGCAGCTTTTCTCTTTTGTCCTGCTTGATTCCTTTGAGTCTCTGGCTGGAAGTTACTCCCATTATCAAGGCAGAGATCTCATATAGCCTTCAGAGAAGACTATCATTAGTCTTTTCTTCTGTCTTAACAATGGCGAAAACACAAGCACAAAAGTGACAACATATGTAACACTTCAGACAAGAACACAAATTCAGTGATGCTCGATCCTTACAAGGAATTACAGCACACCTTTGGATAGCAGAAGCATTCTTTAAAAAATATTTTGGCTTTCAATCGCATGGCCAAAAAAAAAAAAAAACCCNCCAAACAAAAAACCCAAACAACAAAACCAACCCCCAAAACAAAAAACCTACCAAAAAAAACCAACCAAACCAAAAAAACCCAAGAAAGATTACATCCTTGAAGGATTGAAGGAAAATATATATCCTCAAGTTTTAAAAAGACTATTTAGTAAAGGTCTGCGGTTTTACTGCAGTATCTTTTGTAAACTGTATCACAGAACTACAAGATACTGTTCGTATTGGAAAGGAATGAGAAATAGGATCCTGCAAATATTTTGGCACATGCTTTAACAGTAAGGTGGCCATTCTAATACAGAGTGGGGGGGCATTAGTCCAGGTCTTTTCTCCTACTGAGATCAGGACCAGTGCCTACGACAAAATTTTAAGAACAGGGCAAGTAAAACAACCTCTCTCCTACCTACCCTTCCATCAGCAAACAGTGTTTTTAGGGACTTGTTAGCTCTCTTGATGTTTCAAAAGCTAACTCTCCAATTAAAATTTTGCTGGCAAGGAGATACTGGTTTAAGGGATTTTTCCCCAACTGACATAGTTATGCTGGCAGAACTTTTAATGATGTATTAATGCATCAACAGAAAAATCTCTTTGCCTGTACAGTTGATTTTGTTTGAGGAACTTTCTCTTTTTCTTTTATTTTTTTTTTTTCCCTGCATCAGCAAAGGAACTACTTTGCTAGTCATGCACAACATGTTCATTATGGTAGTTTGTCCAAATAGACACTTTCAAATGTGGACAAACTTCTAATCTGGACACTTGCATGAGATCTTGTAGGATGTTTCTGCCCTGAATGGTCAGAGACAACCTTAACTGAGGATTATCACAGCAACACAGCAGATGTACATCTGAACCAAAGGAGTCATTTGCAGCTATTTGCACATAGCTGAAGGAAGCAGTAGCTACGATAGACGCACCTGGCTTCAAACTTCCTCCCAGTCAAGCTGACCATAAACATGTCTTTAGGAACTCAATTTTCATATTGGTTAGTTTTAATTGGTGCATATGATAAATACTGCTTGAGATCTTTTAGGTGTGTTATTTTTTACAACTGAAGAAAACAGGCATATAACATCATACCAATGTGAAGACAAATTAAGAACTAAAGTCTACGGATTACCTATCTCTGTACATAAAAAGAGTTATGAAACTAAAAACATTAATCTTTTACACTACTAAGTAATCTATATAATTCTATGCACATATTAACACCTTTTCACAAACACACACACAAATACAGATGTGTCATATAATATATAGAAGGCATTCCCATATATTATACACACAAGCACTCTCTCAAAATGTTAACAGTAAACATACAAGCAGGCACAATAAAACAGTGTATTCGTAGAAAATATTCTTAGTGCACATCTTTAGTGCTGAACAATATGTTACAGCATCTGTACACACTTTAAAAATCCTAAATGTATAGCAGTCTTTGGCAACAAGATTTACTTCTGTGATATTTGAGATGGCAGTTAAAGGAAGATTCTCAAACATAAAACTCTGATGACATGCACATCAAATATATACTATGCATGAAAGTACGCTTTCAAATGCAGAAACAACAAAGGTTTTGTTGTTTTGCTTTTGGCTTTATCTTACTTATTAAATTAGATTTGTGGAAAATAAATGTAATTTATTCTTAAACTCAGAATTATCTAACTTCATGGAATATTACCATAACACTAAAGAGGTCTATACTTCCTCACATCTTCCAATGTTTTAGAAAACAATTGGCACAAGCTAATCAAACCAGTTTCTGAATTCTTTGAAAATGTTCTAAACATTTCTACTTTACAGGCCAAGTTGCAGAATTAACTGTGCCAGAGTATGATGTTCACCCATAAAGATGATCACTAAAAATAATCTGTTCAGTGTCAAAACACAAAAAATTAAATAAAAGCCATTAAGGATATAATTAAACATAAAGGGTTTTTTCCCTGGTGTATAATGTTTTGCAGTGGAAGGATTCACTATGGTGCCTTTTTCATTACTCAAGTGTCAAACTGCTGTAAACAATTTCTAGGCAGAGCAACTGGGGCAAAAAATAAAAAAGAGGAGGGTGGGGAAATTAAAAAGAATGTGAGGGATGGATGAGGACAGAGGCATAATTTCTTGCTTTTAAGCTTTGAAGTCATTAGCATGAAGGATCTGAGCAGTAATTCTCATGGACAAGCGTGCTGGCAGTCCATTCGAAAGGAACACGGTTTCAGCTAGTCTGTACAGAACATACCTGCATTTCAGATGAGCAATGGGTATGTGATGTTTTAGTTGTGGAGAGTTGTTGCAGTATTATTGCTTAAAAATGAAAAGAAATAAATGCTGACTATGTTAGCTGATGACTGAGAAAATTTAGGAAAAGCATGAGGAACAACTTGCTTCCATGTTGAGGACATTCAGGGTTGGACAGAGTAAAGAAAAAATGTGAGAGAGGCACAGCTTGAAATTTTAAGTACTTATAGCAAATATCTTTGAGAGAATATCTGTTTTGCTGCACAAACAGTTCACACCTGTGAGCCAGATTGTATGTGCTGAGCTGAGTTTACTTCATGCTGATTTAACTCACCACTGGAGGGGCTGAGCTGAGAAACATGAAAGAGGAAACAGTACAAGAAAGTGTACATGTGCAGTCACACCACCTGCAATTTATGGAAGCTAGGAATGAACACTGAGTAATCTGATATGGGAATGGTTATGTTTAATGTGTCAATTATTTTTAGTGACTATTTGGAGGGTTAACATTACCATGAGTAATAAAGTGAAGCTTACAAACACAGGCAGATGTAGCCAAAATGTGAAGGATGTGCATGTTACTATTCAATGGCATTAGCATGAATAACCTCATGGTACATTGAATATATTTTCTGTGTGTGTATATCTAATACATGTGTTCATCTCTGGGGAAAAATATGTGATATATATATACTACACTGAGGATGCCATTGAAAGCTCAGTAAAACTTAGTCAAAAAAAGTTTGGTTTCAAAAGATCCAACATGGTCTAACTTGGAATGCCTAGACTGAACTGCAACATGACAGAAGGCAGAAAGGAGCTCAGTTAAGTCCTTCTGTCTAAAGGGAAGCAGCTTGCATGTGGTAGTATAGTAAAATGCTGCTGCTCAGCTAAAACTGAAGTGACTTGTATCAATAAGATAGCAGTGAGGCACCACGGTCCTCTCCAGTGTCTTCAGAGAAGTGAACCTTAGGCTACATCTTCTGCTACAACTTTACAGTAATTTCTATTTTAAAATGCTGCTGTTCCGCTACAAACTCTGTGTGGCCTCAATCCATGTGATTCTGCTGCCAACTGAAACGATCCTGTAGTTTGAACTGTTGAATCTACATTGGACTTAGGTCTACAAATCTTCTGGTAAAATGTGGAAGCGTTTGTAGGGAATGTATCCTGAGGCTATTAAAAAACAATGTGACTCACAAGGAGAATCAATACAGAAATTGTGCAGAATACCAGTCTAGCTACATTTATATCACGTAAACGCTAGAATTATCTAAAGATTAACCCTCTCTGGTTTCTCAAAATTCTGGTGAATTTTGGGTGGCATGCCCAAAATTCACACTGTCTTGTCAGTACACAAATTTAAGTGTTTCAGATGTGTATTTCAGATGCTTACTGCTATGACAGAAACTCCAGCTGCTGTGCTGTTCGGTTTAGGGCCTGTGTTGAAATGCTTCTTTATCTTCCCAGCTACTGACAGCTGATGTTCGTTCTCTGGGAGGCCATCATCCTGCAATAAAGTAAAAATAAAACTTCAGAAAGAAAATGTGAAATAAAGGAATTATGAGGTGATTCTGATAGCACCTGTCAATATAGAAAAGTTTACAAGTGGTTTGTAATGAAATATGGGCCAGTCATTATCTTCAGTCAATATAGCTAAGGTATTTGTAAGACAAACGTCATATTATATCACAAACCGGCCCCTGTCTTCCTCTTTACTCAATATCTTCCTATCAAACTCTAGATAATATTAATAATAATTATATAAAAAAACCCACAAAACAACATTATACCATATCTTAACTACCTACTACTGCCCAGTTATTTTAAGGTCCTTTAATATTTCAAAGCTTGATGAAGTCAGATCTGTTTATGATTCTGTTCACTCATTGCATAGATTTGAAGACAATGACCTCAACAGTAGGAAGCTCTCAAGAGATTACTGAAACCAGAGACTGTATTCTGGTAGGATGCAAGACAGGATCTCCAAAAGCTCTGAGAGACATCAGTAAGGTCCTCATCTCATCATAAAGTTTACAAGCTTGGGGAGTGTGGGCTTGAGTGAATGTTCCAGCCACAGATTAGTGAGTCCCATGTTAAGGAAATGCAGACAAGAGAGAAGCTGAGATATGTCCTGCCTGAGGCTCTCAGGACAGCTGATCATGAGACCTCACCAACACCAGCATGTATCATTGCATCTGACTGCAGCAAGCCAGGTGAGGTGCAAGCTCAAGGCTTTCTGTGGTGTTCCTAACAGACTATGACTGAACCAAACTAAAACCATAGTTAAACAAAGCCACCTTTGCAAATCAAATCTCTGACTGACTGATAACAAGGGACTGCAGTTTCTTCCCTCAATCCCAAGGCACACAGGCCTCGGAGGCCTTGGGAAAAGAACAGAGGTACAGACTGCTGGGAAAGCAGAGAGGGGCTGGATCTGGCTGTGGGTGGCCTCTTCTTTGCTGAAAAACACATGTTCTCAACTTGTGCTAACTTGAGGTAAAAGTAGGCACATAACAGCATGGCCAAGTAGAGGCAGACACACATTCTGCTGTCATGCACACCAAGCAAGCCAGCTGTGCCCAAGCTCCAGACCAGAAGCCATGCAGCTGGACTGGGGTGCTTCCTTCTGGCTGAGAAATCCCACTTTGTAGAGTAAACCTGTCTATCCACATCTTGGCACAGACATCCTCAATGCTGAAGCAAAAATCTAGCAGAAAGAAAAGAGTTTGCAGTTTTCCACAAGGCAGTGGGATGAATTCAAGCCCAAGGGAAAAAAGGGTATTTTTTAGAAATTGCAAGTAAGATCCTTGTGCCTGGAAAAAAAGTGCAAAAAGCCACTGCTCAGTGACACTCTCTCACTTAGAATATGTAGGATTTCCAGCAACAATATGCAGAATAGGCAACAAACTGCAGAACAGGCAGAATAATCTGGATATCAGGTCGCAGGCCATCTGGAATAGTCATCTCAAGCTGGTACTGCATGCTGTGTGTTGCTATCATCAGTTGAAAAAGTTCTTAAATTCCACTTAAGTGAAATCTTAGCAGAATACAGGCAAATGAGAGGCAAGCTCAGAATACTGAGAGATGACAGACCCTTTTTATCCCCCCCTGGCTTTGCAGTAATTCCAAGTGCACTTAAAGAGTTACAGTGGCTGCAATAAATCATGAATTCAGTGAGCATATGGGAATTTTAGGGAGGTTGGGTAGGGTTTGTTATTTATTTAGCTTGGGGAGTTTGTGTTTAGAGATCCCTCGCTCACCCCTTAACAAAACATCTCAGCTGGCAAAATATGGTCAAGTGCACACAGCTGCAAAACACAAAACAAAACAATACAGCCCAGTAGCTGATTATTGTCTAGCACCAGGGAGTCTTGGCTCGGTGGTATATGACCCCTAAAAATAACCTGCTTTCTGCTGACCTTGCCTTTCCCAGAAGAAAGCAAGTCTGTAAAATGAACTCTTCTTCTCTAGGGGGGTGGTGGTGGGGAATAATTCTCTTGGTTTTCTTGACGTGAAAGCCTGCCAAATGTTCGTGTCATTTTGACAAAAGACTAAATTATGGAGAAGACAATAGTTACCAAGACTGGTAGTATTTTATTGGTGAAGCACCACACCCACAGTTCAGTGGCAATGCTCCAGGGACACATAGTTTGGCCTCCAACTTTTATATGAAATATCTTCCAGCCTAGGGATATATGGAAATTACTCTATCTTCATTAAATTGTTTATTAGTTAGTTTGTTTTATATATATATATATATTTTTTTTAAAGTCCACTGTGCCTTATTAACAAGTTAATACATAGTAGCTGGCTCCTGGAATCACTTCAGCCAACAATAAAATAGATGGATAGTGAAGGTGAGGGATGACAGATGTTTAACTACATATGAAGGCAAGAAATGAAAAAAACTAATGTGTCAGATTCACCAGAATCATCAGGGTACACCTGTAGAACAGGCTAAACATTGCTGACAAGAATTTCATCAGGTTGTTGCAATGGGAAGGATGTCTGTCCCCAAAGAGGTTAACTGTTCCTCTCACTATTATAATTTTTTGCTATAGGAACTTATTTTTGCATCATCTCAGCTTCCACAGCCACAACAAGACCTTTTAAAGATGACTAATGCTTTTGGTGTTCAACTCTGCGAACTTTAAAGGGTCATGAGTTTCAGAAAATCTTGATTGCTAATGCTCTGAAACAAGTGCTCTCCTGAGCCTGTCTTGGAAGTTGAGTAGTTTGAAAACTCTGTTCCAGAATTGGAGTTTTCACCTGGATAAGTAAACTGCTTGGGATCTTAAGGTGCCTTCACAAAGTAGCTTTCGTGGTGTATTTGAAAGAAAAACAAAAAACCAAACCAAACCAAACACAAAAATCAAAACAAAAAACCAAAAAAACAAAAAAAAAGAAAAGAAGAAGGTCTGAGCATTTTTTTTAGTAATTAATAAACAGAGCTGTCACATTTGACAAGGTCTTGCAATGACAGGACTAGGGGCAATGGGTTTGAACTGGCAGAGGGGAGGTTTAGATTGGATGTCAGGAGGAAGTTGTTTCCAGTGAGGGTGGTGAGGCACTGGCACAGGTTGCCCAGGGAGGTTGTGGCTGCTCCCTCCCTGGAGGTGTTCGGGGCTGGGCTGGGAGAGACCACCTGTGCTGGTGGAAGGTGTCCCTGCCTATGGCAGGGGGGTTGGAGCTGGATGATCTTTGAGGTCCCTTCCAACCTTGCCATTCTATGATTCTATGATTTGCCTTATTCTCTGTGACAGGAGACATTGCCACTCAAAGCAAAACACGTGTTAAAAACATGGAATAAAGTTCAGAGTTCTCAGACTCCTACTGCCCTGAAACACTCAGATCCATTTCACAAGCCAGTCACAAAAAGCTTTCCTTGCAAGGCCTAAAAGCATCAGATGAATAGGTCATTATATAAATAACAGCAGGAAATTAGAGCAAACAGAAATGCTGGAAAGGCTTTTGGACTGTTTCCTTTAAGAATTAAAAGGAATTTTTTCTATGGGCAGTGTCCTAGGGTGTAACCAAAAGAAGTGCAGCTGCCAAATAAGACATGTCTTTTTTAATTAACTTCCTTACCAAAGTTCAGTTTATTATTATTTACCGCTCGGTTATTCATTTCTTTTGGCCATAAGTTTCCAAGGAAGACATGCTTATGCAAATACCTAAAAGTGCCATTTTCCTTAATTCCTTTTGGGCTGGTGTGTGCCATCTTCTTCCTCCATCAACAACACCCCCCCACATTTTATACTGGTTATTCTAACAGAGAAAGATTTACAGAATGCAATCACACAATCACAGAATGACAGGGGCTGGAAGTGACCTCAAAAGATCATCCAGTCCAACCCCACTTCCAGAGTAGGATCACCTATACCAGATCACACAGGAGCGAGTCCAGGTGAGTTATGAGTATCTCCAGAGAAGGAAACTCCGCAACCCCCTGGGCAGCCTGTTCCAGTGTTCTGTCACCCTCACTGAAAAAAATCCTCCTCATGTTTACACGAAACTTCTTATTCCTCAACTTCAACCCTTGCGCCTGTGTCCTGTCATCGGGCATCACCAAGAAGAGCCTGGCTCCATCCTCTTGGCACTCACCCTTTACATATTTATAAACATTGATGAGGTCCCCTCTCAGTCTCCTCTCCTCCAAGCTAAAGAGCCCCAGCTCCCTCAGTCTCTCCTCGTAAGAGAGATGTTCCACTTGAACTGGGGACCCAGAACTGGACACAGTAACATTCATTGCCCAGTGGCATATCAGAAAATATTTACTACATTTCCAATAAAAAGAGAACACGTTTGTCCTGAAACTTGTATAATATAATTCAGATTATCAATAGCATTAATATTTAAATTGCTAGACCTCAAGCTTCCAGCCTCTTTTATAATGCTCTGATCTTGCAAAGAATTTGAGCAGGTAAAAGAAAGAGTGGAGGTCCCTGTAGGGGAAGTATAAACTGATGGATTTGTTTCCAGGTCTAAGTGTACTGCATAGGACAGACAAATCCAAATAAACTAAATGGACGGGGCAAGAAACTGCTGCTGAATTGCATTTAGAATTCAAGATCTCCATCTGTGGTAGTGGCACATAGCCAACATCTTTTCAGGTTCTGTTTTCTTGAATTGAAAACAGCTGGGACATTATTGACATAGGAACTGCTTTACTGGTCTGACTCTGACCATAACATGTTTTGCAGTTCCCAAGAAGATTCAAGCTATTTTTATAGCAAAAACTGAAACTGAAATGGGGGTTGGCTCCTATTGAAACTCTCAAAGCACATTCCAGGAATCTCAGCAATTTACCAAGTAATCATATAGTAAGCAACTATAAAAGCAGAATGGTTATTTACAATCCACAAAATGGCTTTATACAGTGTAAGCAGTTACAACACTTCTTTCAGAGGTTTGATCAAAGAGAGAAAAAAAATTTAAAACTGTCAAAGAAAACACATGCCTATTTTTCAAGCCAGCTGTCCTAACCAGTGTTTCAGCTGCAAGTTTGCCACTCTGCAAATAGGTTCAGAACCAGAAAAAGGAAAGTGAAGTCTACCTTTTCTTGCCACAGGTTATTTGGGAAAATGGAGTGTTAGGTGAGAACTTCAGGTGTCATTTCTTTTCAAAAAGATGGTATCTTACTGGAAGTTGCAGATAGTTGCTCATGTACTTATACAACCTCTTACAGTGATGTGTGTATTAGCTCCCTCTCCTGAAACTGGGAAAATGAGGTACGGAGAGACTATCACAGTATCACCAGGGTTGGAAGAGACCTAAAAGATCATCAAGTCCAACTCGTCACCACAGACCTCAAGACTAGACCATGGCACCAAGTGCCACATCCAAACACACCTTGAACACCTCCAGGGACGGTGACTCCACCACCTCCCTGGGCAGCCCATTCCAGTAGCCAATGACTCTCTCAGTCAAGAACTTTCTCCTC